>CM021108.1:175611993-175827864 GCA_007115665.2 Sequoiadendron giganteum
AGTCCCATATTGACTCAGGTGTTCATCATAGTCTTAGGAGCGAGGAGGTCTCGTTTTTACCTAGCTATAAAGTGAGGGGTTTTGTGGTGAACCCAATGTCCCAAACCTTGTGAATGCAGTAACAGGGCCAACATGGGTTAGTTCCCAGACATGTCACCAAATGGAGTTAGATGTTGCAATGATTTTTTAATAACCTTTGATCATCCATCAGTTGATCCTAACCGTTCCCCGCAATCGTGACTGCTTTGAATGAACACGATTTCCGATGGTGGCCACTTCATTTTAGCCTATAAGGTAGTTTAAAAGGAATATACTTATATTCAATGTGGTTAATGAAGCCTTGACATAGTCTATTAGATTCCAAATTTAATTCTTAAAGGTCTACTTTAGATTCCAAGTGAAAATCTAATTTAACCTAGGCATCACTATCCATATTTGTAAACTATTGTGTTACACAAGGATAAATTATTTCTAAGATATATTAAGCAAATACAACAGATTTAGCAATAAATAGTGAGGTGTCTTATTAAACTATGCCAAATCCTCACTTTATGACAATAATTGCAAAAGATAAATTTTCTTGGTTATTTTTTATATATAAATTGGGAAACCAAGGTCCCAACCCTATTACATAGCAAGCCTGGAGGATATGAAAAGAAAAACCAAAAAATAACTAACTATAAATAATTAATAGAAGAACCAAGAAAAATAGCACATAAATAACTAACAAAAAACAAGAAAAAACTACAAGTTGTAGCATGTCTTTTGGGGAGTCACATATCCCCAATCTTCAAAAAGGAAAGAAAAAATATCATCCTTGGGGTATTTCTTTCTAGCCTTCTTTAAAACATGACTATCAAGATTACCCTTCAACCTTCTTTTCTAGAACTCCCACACAACATTCTGGAGTAGAAGCATAGAAGTAACCTATGGATCACCTTATTTCTAAAATTAAGTACATTATTGACTCTTTCCTCCAAAGTTTCTAGAATTTTCTCCAAATAATTAATAGAATTGGTGTTATGGCCACAATGAGAACATAAATGCACAAGATCAAACTTATTTTCCACCTAAATTCCTTCACCCTTGACATCATTCATGGCCACCATATCATCTCTAGGGACTAAATTCACATCATTTTTAGCCTCTAAATTATCCCCTATGTTAGAAGACTTAGTGTCATAAAGAACATTCATTCTTGGAAAAGGTTGACACCAAAATCATTGGAAAGAGAAACATCTTCCTCTTACATGAAGTCTTGAGAGTGACTGAACTCTTTGTTCCCACTATTGATGTAGTCATTTTCCTTGTGATAAAAAAAGCCTTTGTTGTTAATTACAAACAACTAATTCTACATTGGGTGTAGTGCTAGGGGTAGTAGAAATTATGGCCACCAACCTATTAGATCTTCTTACAAGGTTCCCCTTAAAAGGTTTTCCTATAGCAATATTATTATTAATAGTAGCAACAATAAGAACCTTAGTCATTGTTTCCCACAAGTGAGGAATAAAATTTAGGGTTTTTACTCTTAGTCTTGGAGATTTCAACATCACTAGGAATGTCCACATGGATATGAGAGGAAACTTTCAATAGAGAACCAATGGAAAAAATATTAGGGCAACCTAAGTCATCATAATTAGCCACAGGTTTACCAAGCTCAAAATTTCCCTCCACCACTTTACTAGGCACATCATCAAATGTAATTTTTTGCTTGAAAAGGAATGAGGAATGTTTGATAGGTTTTCTCTTACCCTTATGAGGAGAGGGATCATGCAAATCACTAAGATTCCCACCTTTAGCTTTGATAAGAATAGGGGTAGGGAATAGATTAGACTTTGAAATAAGAGAGCTAAAAAAATTCTAAGAGAACATAGCAAGGTGGACTTGTGGAGTCTAAAAATTAACCCCTCATGTAGAGGCATCACAAATTTATCCATTAAGACCTCCTTACCTAGACACTTAAGAGAAATTAGGACAAAATAAGGAAAACAAGCAATCTTATTATGTTTAAGATGGTCATGCAAGAAATGGTAATTAAAAACACATTTAAAACTACCTTCAACACTGAAGTACTTAATTGGCACTCTACTAAACTCATCATTCAAAACCATTCTATAATTCGATGAGTTCTCCCCTTTTCAAAATTTGATTGATGGTTTCCATGTCCATCATTTTTCTCTATTAATGTCCTTCCTACCTTCAATATTCAACCTAGTAGTAGCTCTAATGGTTTCCTTTGAAACAAGAAATCTAACAACTCCCACAATAAAATTTTTATCCTTTTATGAAGCAGAATATTATTTTGAAAGGACTTGACCAGAGCAACATAGGGACTCAAAGTAGGGAGCAATTCTACCCTCTTAAGAAAATGTCATAGTATGGCATTATTTCTCACCTCCTTAGGGGATGTGATTTTAGTGTGGCATCATATATCCCTTTTAGTATCTAAACCCTTGCAAAAAATATTAAACTAAGAAATATTATACATTTGGAACTTAGTAGGAAGAAAACACAAGCATTCACCTAAGAGAATAGACTTTGCAAAAATTTGAGGCTTATTCACTATTATGCAAAACTAACTTGTTCATAAGATCATACCATGGAGAAACCTCCCAACCATAAGTGACTTGATTGAAGTGACTATATCATTATTTTTAAGTAAATGCATATTTATGGAATCTTGGGCATAATAATTAGAAGGACCAGAATTACCAATACTAACATTATCCAAGCAACCCGCAAGGGGTTCATAACAAGACTATTTAATGGCATCAATTTGGTTGAAGGAAATAGCATCCATTTGAAGACTTCCTCAAGCATAATCACAAGGGATAACAGTACCCCTCTTGAGCCAAAGAAATATGATACATAGACACCAACAATTATCACTAGGGTAAAACTCAATACCCTTCCCCAGGCACCCATTAATTGACAATTTCATTATTTTCATTATTAAGTTTATTGATAATACTTTGAGAAGTAAAGCAACTTCGTATAGACTGATATGGCCCAGTGACATTAAAAATATCATCTATGCAATCATATAATAAGTCATTAATAGAAAAAGGAAAAGATAAAATCCAACAACTAATTAAATGGGAAATCTTCCTTTGATGACATACCCTTTAGGTTCCAATTCATAAGCTCATATGCATGCCGAAGTTTTTCCACTTGTTTAATCCATTTCCAAATGAGAAATATTCCAAGCGTGAAGAATGAAAGAATAAACCCAAAAACATGTATGATAGTAGAGGGAGTAGTTTATTTTGCATTGACTCGTCATTACAATTCAAAGTATCATGTATTCCTTCTCCCATAAAAGTTTTCATGGGAGGAAGGGGAGAATATTTCTAGTATTAGACACATCTAGCCTATCACCATTTTTGTTAGAAGAAAAGAGTAAATTCCAATGCTAAATCCAACACCATTTCTCATAGTGACCCTTTGTTGGACAAGGAAACACCAATGTCAATATTCACTACTCCAATCAATGGCTTCTATCCTTCTTTTTTTCCAAATATAGCTTGTAGGCCACCTCTATGACCACCCATCTCACTATCAATGTTGCCATCACTAGCCCAACTATTCAATGGTAATTTTTCTAATGACTCCTTTCTCACTCTCTTGGAGGACAAATGTGACATTATTTAGGATATTCAATGACTAGATATTTTTTGGAAAGCTTTAAGGTCAAATATATAATGGCATAAAAATCAATGTTATAGGAAATCATTCTTAGCCAAGCCCAATTGGTTCAATTCCTATGGATAGAAGGGGGTTGATCATAAGGAAGTGTTGAGATTCCTAAGCATCTCTTTTACCTTTTAGGTTACTCCTTCCTCTTTAAGGAAACATATCATTTCTAGAGCTGAGAAAAATGATCATATTAAATTATGAAGCCCCTTTCTTTGGCAAGGAGATTCCATGTGTGTTCAAAAATTCTTGTTGCACACATTTTCATTACTCATGTTGCTAACAACCTTGCAAAACCTCATATTTGAAGATTGAAAAAATCCAAAGGAATATTTTATGGCCTCCCTTTAACCAAGGAAAATGGTTTCACAAAGTATCCTAGGAGTTTTATTATTTCCCTCATGACTATAATAGGCTTGGCTTACTTTATATTCACTACTCTAAATGGTGCCATAATAGGCTTTGCTTGATTTATATTCACTACTCTCAATGGCGCCATAATTTTAAATTTAATTAACATACTCTAAAACTTAAGTAAACTAGGTTGTAGCTCGTCAAATTGGACAAGTGAAAGGTCAATACTAGCGCTGAGGAAGAGTTTGGAGGAGTGAAAAAAAGGTCAATACCAGCACTGACGAAGAGTTTGGAGCTAAAACAAGGTCAATACCAGCAACGAGGATGAGGTTGAGGGAACTCAAAGAAAATTGACGACCAAGGGACAATGAGTACTATAAGTTTGGCACCCCCATTATCTTTAACCAGTAATTTTCATGCCTAGTTTCCAAAGATCTTCTCATACATTGGCCCCCCCATTCTCGTAAAATGGTATAAGATAAGACAGAAAAAATAAAATAGCTTAGTCTTTCACATTTTTATAGTAATTACTAGAGGCACATAGACCAATTCTTCATAATAGAATAATTTGATCATACTTTTCCAATGATGGCATTATGAGAAAACCTTAGGTTAAATGAATAATTCCTAGCTAAGTTCTTGAAATAATGTCCAACCATATAAGAGAAGACCGCTGCTATGTGTACTTGGATAACATGGGGAAAGGCTCTTTGGGCTCTTTCATCAATCTACGTATTGTTAAATTTTAACACCTAAAAGTCAGAATGAAGAATCTTTCCTAGGATGGTGGCCAATTATGCTTCTCAACACCTAGATTACAAAATCCTTGTCAATATCATTGCCATCACAATTAAACCTATTGCTTGAGTTATAGTCATAGATGTAAACAAATTTGCTTTCTTGATAGTAGATACATTCTAAACAATTCAATCCTTGCATCGGAGATTGTTGAATGGGCCCAACAAACTACTCATGATGCCCTTACTATTGAGTTAAAAGTTTGACAAGGCATATGATTGCATCAAATGTCCTTTCATTTATAAAAGGCTCAAATGGATTTATTTTCAACCCTAAATTATTATCACACATTCAGAATTACAAAATACCAGTTAATGAAGAACCTTCATTTGAAGGTGATGTTGTCATGACCTTTGAATGAAGAACCTTCATTCAAAAATAATGCCATGTCAAGACTTTCAAATGAAGGTATTTTTTATTTTAAATATTTCATGTCCAAAATTCTTTATAAAAGGAATCTTGGCATTAAGGACCTTCAAATGAAGACCTTAATTCAAAGGTCCTTCATTAGAAGATCCTAAGGTTCCTTTAATGCCATCCCATTATAGCTCTTAGAGTTGTTAGAGATTTTTTTGTTTCAAAGTAGAGATTGGACCATCAAACAGTGTCACCATGACTCTACCAAGATATCCATCAAATTCATAAACCCTGACCTAACAACCACAAATTTAGAAGAAAATTGCCCTTGTCAGCCCTAGGGCATCAATTCAATGCCAAGTTTCTTACTTTAAAAGACCCCTAAATGAAATGAACCTCTATCATACCATGATGCACACCAATCCACCGAGTTACAGTTCCAAGACAGTGGGTGGATTGGTGGATGCCATTTTTATTTACCCCTCAAACCCTTACATAGGCAAAACAGGGCAATCCCTGTAAATCTGGTAAAGACGTGCCACTCTAGTCATCAAAATTCTTTACCAGTTCCTTAATATTCCTACTCAAATCATTAGGTAAGGCTTGGAAACCTTGCAATAATTTTACAAAAACTTGAGTAGGCCTTAATGATTGGGGCCTATTATCTGCATGAAATCTAGAGGCCTTATACATAACATCTAGGTCATTGGCCCTAGGGATCCACTTCACAACTAAAGGAAAAACTAATTCCTAACCCCTAGTAATGTTTCTTATTGAATCTAAGAATAAAGAATATAAAGAATAAACTGACGGTAATCTACCATCAACTCCCTAATTCAAATGCCTAAAAACTGTCTACAACTTCATTTTGCTTGGCAATTGCTCCCTTCTCACTTGCATTTAGAGCTACCTATAGCTCTCTAATCTTATTAAGCATCTGCTATTTGGTGGGATCTACAGAGTACTCAACCTCCTCTTCAATTGGCTCTAATGAAGGACTAAGAGCAGAAGTCTGGATGGGGGACCTAGGAGTAGAAACAATTGGAGAAGTTGGAGGTACTGATCTTGATGTAGAATGTATGGCTAGGGTACCAAGAGCACTAGAAGACTCCCCCACATGTTTGTACTTCAACCTATCTACCTCACTTTTCAGCTCAACATTCCTTTGTTGCATTCTACTATACTCTCCAATAATGGTGTTATACTTCTCCATCAAACTTTTTTTCTCAGTTTCTTCTCTTTCAGCTGTCTTTTGGGCCAATTTGGCCTTATTTACAGTCAAGTTTGTAGCTTTTGTAGTTGAAGTTTCAAAAGCTCTTTTGATTATTAACCCTCCCCTTAGGTTTGGGCTAATATCAGTAACATAGGGCATGGGACAACCTAAACTTAGGAAAAATATTTTACTCAATTTATAAAATGGGGCCCGACCTAGACGAAACAATGAGACATAAGTCATTTTAATACCCACTCCAAAAAGGTGATGACCAAATATATCTCACCCAAGCTTTTACATGGAACATTAGGATTTTTATGAAAGCCAAGGTAAAATGTACCCAACCTTAGGTTCCTCCCAAACAATGTAACAAGCCATGACAAGGGCAAAACATAAATGGAATTCAAAGAACAAGATTTGAAACTCCATCAAATCCACCATGATGCACACCAATCCACAGAGTTACAATTCCAAGATAGTGGGTGGATTGGTCGATGTCATTTCTATTTAGCCCTCAAACCCTTACACAGGCACAATAGGGCAGTCCCTGTATTTGATTGTTTAATCCCACAAAATAGTGATTGAGAACTTCAAAACAAATACAAATGAAAGGGAACACATATATTTATCTACACCAATGATCTTAGAGAATTTCAAGTTTGTATGGATCCATACAACATAAAACAACTTCAGAAAAATTGTAAAAACACAGAAAATTGCTTCAAGAACGTGGTATCTGATATGAAATTTTGGTATCAACTCCTCCAACAATTGTAATGGGATGGGAACACAATATGATAGAAGTGGGATAAAAAATGCATTGTTTGAAGCATCAAACCAATATGCAAAGATGAAAGAAACTGCTAACCCCTTAAACTGAAAAAGTTTCTTTTAACTTTAGGTTTGTTGGGTAGCCAATTATTTTAAGTTATCAAATCCTACCATCATACATAATCAAAATGTTGTTGTTTCAAATGAATATGAGCACTAAATTTCACTATTTGAAGATGTTGAAACCTTGTCATAGAGAATTAGAACATTGATAAACTTATGATCACTTTACCAGGCCTAGTACACACTCCATCCTCGTTAACCACTTAGACATATGGAAATTAAATGTAAATTTGCTGCTATTTTTAGTCATGTAGGTGTCCAATAAACCACTTGGTGGTGTTTCCCTTCAAGTTTATTTACTTGAATGAAGAGAAAAAGTCCTTTGATTACAATTAGAGAATACATTTGATGCCTTGGTTGTGTAACTGGTGGACCATAGTCACATTTAACACTTTTTACAAAGTTTGGGAGTTAAAATGTTAAGTAGATTTGATTTGTGATGGACACATTTGGACGGTAGTAACAATAACTTGCAATCTATCAAGACTTGATTAGCTTATAACCTGTCAAATTCTAGTGACGAAATGATAGATTAATCATCATGTCACCTTTGGATCACATAACCATGAAAGAGCTTCATCCAATATCCTTATGAGTGCAGCTACCACCAAATAGGTATTTGTCAGATTTGTCTTCCTCGAGCGAGGGAAATTCAAGAAGAGAAGAGGAAAGTGAGACATGTAGTAGGTCTAAAAGAGGGAGGCCAACTAGAGGTCAAAAGATTATAAGAAAATTCCATAAACGCATGGAATTTTTTCTTGTTGAAGGGGGGTCATGTTCTTATGATGATGAGAGCATAGGCAACATCGAGGTGCCCTTGAGGTACAAACATCTACAGAAACAATGGGTACCCAAGGAACTTCCTCCAATAAACATTGATCTTTGTGTCAAAGAGAGGATATATCACATAGCACCATCGTCATTACATGGTTTGGGCCTATTTTACATGGATGGCATAAAGGTCTGTTATGAAAAAGTTACTGAGTTGATGGAGTATGCTGGACCTTGTTAGAGTTACAAAGATTGGATGCAGCTGGTTCGATATACATGAAGTATGTGTAGGTATGCACTATTAGAAAATTATATACAACTAAAAGATAAGGATCAAAATAAAGGAGTGGCTAGGTACATTGACGGGAGGCCAAAAGCATCAGGGAATATTGCAGGGTTTATAAATAGTAGACAACCTGGGTCAACAAATAAGCAACCCAATTGTATATTCGAGGCGCGAGAGGGAAATCATGTATTTGTATGTGTGATAAAATCAATAGCTACAGGGGAAGAGTTTCTAATCGATTACATTTTGAATCATTTAGATACAAAGACAATTACTATGGGGGTGGTATGTACTATATACCATTTTACCCAACCTCCAATTAATGACTCCAATATACCATTTTATTACTATGTTTTTTTTTGTAAGTCTAATGGTTTCATTTTAGTAATGTTTTTTATATTTATTTTTTGTCACAGTGGCACATTGATCATACAAGGAAGGATTTGGCCCAAAGCGTAGATCGTGATCCATCTTCAAGCACTTCTATCTGACAGGTTTACCTCATTATAATTATACAAATTAGATACAAGAAAAAAGTTTTATTATTATTTTTTTTTAATAAGTTTATTGGGTTAATTTCGATAATGTTTTTAATATTCTTGTTGCAGTCAACTGATCAGGGAAAGGCACCAGCAGTATAGGAGAACATCCATATGGAGGTGGAGTCACTATTATGCGATGATGACATCGCATTTTCCACAAACCCTGTGGATATGATGAGGAAGGCCCAAAAAAAATGCAGTCAAGAAATCGTTAAGTTGGTATTCGTAGTGCCTCAAACAGATGAGATAAGAGAAAGGGTTAAACTATTGTCTAAGAGAGCACAAAACTTGCAAGTAAGCTGCCATGAGATCTTTAAGTATAACATAAGTTCATTCATTGTTTTATATTTTGTACTCTTTTATGTCATGAGCTAAAATGTGTTGTTTTTACAGGATTATTTACATCCTCATCATGTTGCTGGCCATGATCAAGGTATTGCAAGTGTTTCCCGGGAAGTAGGGGATGGTACAAGTGTCAATCCTAATCTTCTTGCACATACAACACTTTATCTGGCCCCATCATCCGTGCCTATATTGTCGACTAAAATTTTGGAAACACATACCATGGAGGCATTCGGTAGTCCACCATCTAGCAGTGAACACATTCCACCACATGTGTCAATACCTGTGGATACAAAGGCCACTAGTACTATTGATGTTTTAGCAACATTTCCTGGATCTTCTGGTATTACTAGTACAGGAACATTTCCGGTCACATTTGTGATGACTGAGAATTTCCTTCCCATAAATACAGAGAAGGTCCTAGGTAATTTAAAATGTTTTAATTATTATTATATATAATCCAATTGAAATTTAATTATTGATCACTCTTTATAGACTAATAATCTCATAATCATTTTGTAGGAAATGATGTTTTTTATAAACATCTGAGTGATATTACATCGGAGCTCTTTAGGCCCACCATACGTACATGGTGGAATGCCCAAAATCAAGATTTAAAGGATGAGCTCATTAAGCATTTAGTTGTGTTGTTCGGTGATAAAACATTCAACCAAACCAAGGTCCTTAAGAAAGCTAGTACCTATCTAAATTATGTGAGGGACAAATATGGTCACATTTAGAGAAAAACATAAAGTACGAGCATCTCCCCATGATTCTGGAAAGGGAGTGGAAGGACTTGGTGTCGGATGGAAAGGAGAAGGTTGAAAAGAATACAGGAAAGACACCACCGGGTCAAGCAAGGTATGTGATACTATCAACAATTTAAGTATATACTGATTACTCTTTCTTTTTACATAATCTAACATATTTCAATTTTTTCATAGGCTTCTCAACACATCGAACGCAACAAAGGAAAGACTATAAAAAAACGAGCAGCACAAACTTGGCTCTGGTGGTTATATGAAAATAACCACACGA
Source organism: Sequoiadendron giganteum (assembly GCA_007115665.2). Classification (NCBI taxonomy): domain Eukaryota; kingdom Viridiplantae; phylum Streptophyta; class Pinopsida; order Cupressales; family Cupressaceae; genus Sequoiadendron; species Sequoiadendron giganteum. The sequence goes on from CM021108.1 coordinate 175,622,282, forward strand.
TTTGTAAGTATCAATAAATGAAATATTGCATCCAAATAATAAATTACAAACAATTTTGGTTTCATCACACCATAGAAGCAAAATCCATGATTGCATGCAAAAATACAAGGCTTTGATTTCAACAGAGTGCCCACAGAAGAGGCCCTGAAGATTGCCTTCCACCAAGGCTATGGAGCCCTAACTAAATAGCTAAGAGTCTCAACTAGGCAAACACAATCTTCCACTGCATCCAACATGTAGTTAAATAAACTCAATAAAGTTTATTTCAAATTGAATACTTGTGCAATCTGTTCAATATTAATTTCTACCATAATAATGTGCCTATTTTTTTTACATAGAAAAGAAATGATAATACTACACATAACACTGGAATGCAGCCTAGTGAGGGTGGAGCGCAACTTGCCAATGAAGGCCATGGTGTGCATCCCAATACTGGATGTATTCATGTGCTATACAAAACATAGTATGGATTAATACAATTAAACATTTTTAATTTCATTTGGTGTATTAATCAATGTAACCTTTTGTGTTTCAACTTTAGTGCATGCAGAGCATGATCAACATGTTGAGCATGATTATGCTAGACAAGATCAAGAACATGATGTGGCTCCATTAGGTGAAGAGGACCACTCTAATGTTCTTTTAAACATATTTAATTGTAATAGGTTTATTAGTTAATGTAATCTTTCGTGTTTCAACTCTAGATCAAGATTTAGAGGGTGTTCAACATGTTCAGCATGAGGCTATAAGACAATATCAGGAACATGATGTGGCCCATTTAGGTAAAGAGAACCACTCTAATGTTATTTTAATTAATGAAATACATGTAACAATAATAATAAAACATATCAATTTAACATTTCTTTGCTATTGCAGCAGACCCCCCTTGTAGCATCGTCCACGTTGTGAGTACACGACTAGGCATACATTAAGATCACGAGCAAAACTCAGAACAACTGAAGGGGGGATAGATGATTTTGAAAACGATACTCCACTTCAGCTTTTTTTAGCTGCAAAAAAAAAAAAGTGATTGTAATCATATTATGACAAGTTGACAACCATATTTTTGATAATATGTAAAAACTGATAAATTAATGTTATATGTTAATGAATGAATGTGAATATGTTAATGAATAAATGTTATATGTTAACGAATGAATGTTATATTTTATTAATGGATGAGTGAATGAATGTTATATGTTATTAATGGATGAAACAATGATTAATGTTATATGATCGGGTGTGGGGAATTGAGAGTGATGTGAGGGGGGGTAGCGAGGGGCCAAATGAGCTTCCACCTTCATGTGGTTGGCCTTGTTAAGTAGAGAATATTAAACTATTCTTAAAACAAAGAGAAGCTCAATAAGGTAAGAAATGCACTTTTCAATATAAGAAATGCATCGTTTGAAGCATCAAATCAATATGCAAAGATGAAAGAAAGTGCTAACTTTTCACTATGAACATTGTGTTGTGTGTGGATTTGGATCATAATGTAATGTTTTTTTATTTATTTTAGTGGTCTCTAAAATTTGACTTTTGTGCATAATAGGTTAGTGGAAAATTTGACAGCTCTGAAGGGTTTAGAGGCTCAATTGAGATAGATACATAGATATTTGGATCTTTTTTTTGATGGGAGGCTTCCACTAAACAATGAAATTTTGTACCATCTTTAGGTATGTTAAAATATATCTACTTACATTCATTCAACTTATTGTAATATAATATCTGATCAGAAAATAATCTTGTTCATTATCTTACATGGATTTTCATGCCTTGTTCCAAAGCACATGTTTTAAACTAGGAAAGAAGGATGCTAGCAAGGGTTAAGCAATTTGGCTTTACACGTGCCAATTTCATAGTTTACTTCATTCATCTAGCATATTACCTATGCATTTTACAATTATTGGAATCATATACTATAATTACAAAACTAATAAAATTAAAATATGTAAATTTCAAATATGGCATTACATATCTTTCTATGAATTTTTGAAAGAAAATATCAAAATGGAGAAGTATTAACAAAATAATCTACATAATTTCTAAGAGATCAGGGAATTTTTTGTTAAGTTATCTTGAATATATTTAAGATAAAAGTAACTTATAGAGATTGAAGCAGAATATCAGTAGTCTAAAATCACCAGTCAACACATCTTAGTAGTATCTCAATTCAAGAGAACTAGGTCCACTATCCATTAGCTAGTAAAACAAATAAAATCAATTCATAAGATTATTCTGTTCTAATAGGGTTGATTGGTTGCTTCTTTCTTTTTGATTGTCAGGAAGTCATCAATATACACTTGGTTTTCTCGCCTTCTCTTGCCTCGTGGCTAGAGAGTTTCTACAAAAGGCATCAAAGTAACCTTCATGATTGACAATGGCAATGAGTACAAGGTCAGTATAACTTAATGCTAATTGGGTATGATTTTATTTGTTCAAGACCAATTTAGATTCATTTTCTGCTCACACTACTTTTATTTACATTTATGTTTTTCTAATATCCATTTTCCTTTACATTCATATTCTTCTATACATATTGTGTTTCCAATAATTTTTTCCTTAATTTAATCTAGGGGACATGACCCAATACCTAAGCAACTTTCAATGTCATGCTGTTAGGATTTACTGTGAAGCTAATCGAAAGTTTTTCATTACTGCTCGAAGCCATGTTGCAGTGCTTTCTCTACGAAACCCACATGATCCCCATCAGGTATCTTCTTTTTGTAGTCTCTAAATTCCTTAGAAGAAATCAACAACCAATTTGTCTAAATGTGGCTCCTTGTTTACACATTAATACCTCTTTTGGCAGCAATGGATCAAATTGGATTCATGGGGTCTTAAAGAGAAGGCTCTCAAACATGGAGATTAAGAATGGGAGCAGGTAAAACCATTTGTAATCATGCTCATATTGTTTTATTGACTGTCTAAGAGCTAAGTATCTAGGATAACATTCTATATTTTTCTATTGAATTTCCAGAGTGAATAATTTTGGGTTTGCAATCCTATTTTTTAATACACTAGCTAAGTATCCAAGATGCACTGCAAGTACTCTTTCTCACTAAATTGCTCATTTTCCACAAATTTAGATTCTAGTGTGTAGTTTAATGTTCACTAGTTTGATTTTTTCTTTTTTAGCAAAATTAGAATCCTATTCGTAGGTTGTGCTTATTGTCCATGGCAGTCCCCTTGATCTCATGACTCATCATAGGTATTGTATTTTGCTCCAATTGTTGATCAACATCAAATGTGGCCATCATAATATCATCCATAGCCTCCATATTCTACAATTATTCATTGCTCATTTCTCATACATAGTAACCAAATAATGCAGGCCTAGAGCTTGGACTGTAGATGTATGCAAAAAATGATAAATCCCTACCTCTGTAAGCCTGATTAAACACAACAACTAACATGTTGTTTGATATTTTAAACATTCATATGACTGTCCTTTTTCTACCTTGTAAACACTTACTCAATGCATACAATAATTTATTGAAATGCAAAGTTGAATGGCCTCTTAACTCTTGACACTAATGTCAATGCATTTGTCCAAACAGGGTTAATTATATTGTGATCTAAATTTTCATAATGAAGTCTTCCAATCTGAGCATTGATGACAATCCATCTTGTCTCTTACTACCCCTATTAAATGCTCATGGTCTTGGCACATCAACTTTCTCTCTTTGATTGACCTATCCTTATGTCCTCTTATTATCCCTATGGATGCACTTTGGAGCCTCCTACTACTTTTATATATCGCTCAGAGTCACCCTGATATGCCTACATTTCAACAAATAGTTTTTTATTTTAAAAAACTGCATTATTTCGTCAAAATTGTGATGAACCGCAAAAACGCCCGATGACCTTCCTATGTATCCGACGAACTTTCATCGTAATGACTTTCCTAGTTTGGTTGCGAGTGCAATGAAATTTCACCATAATGACTTGCCTATTGCATCGCGCGTTTAACACTCTTATGATGCGCGTGCTTTGGGCACTGTTCGTCACTAGACCAATGACTATATGTCGCTATTCTGATGCTTTAGTGACAATATGTTGCAAGTGCTCTGAGTAGTATTCATCGCTAGACGAATGATACTGTCCTCTCCATCCCAATGAATGTATCTCAATGCTTTGACACTTCAGCGATGGTATGTTGCACGTGCTTTGGGTACTATTCATCACTCGACCGATGACTATATGTCGCTACTCCGATGCTTTAGCGAAGGTATTTCACTCGTGCTCTGGACATTTTTTCTCGCTAGATCGAAGACACTACTGTCCTGGTTCCGATGAATGTATAATGTTGTTCTGATGCTTTGGCAATATTATTCCACCCACGGTCTAGCCACTGCTCATCACACGATCGACAGAATGGGCATCGTTGTTTCGACGAGTTGGCATCGGGAGGGTGACACTTTATTGTCCATCGGGATATAGATGGAAATTGAGCGATGACGTTGATTTGTGCGATTCATTGGTCGGCCGACAATAGATCGTCAAAATTCTGATGAACGACCGTTGGAAATTGGGGTCAAATCCGTTAGTGTATGTTTTTTACAAAAAAATTGACTAAATTAAAACCCATTAGATTATTTTTTTCTATTTTTCAAATATTTTTTTATGAAGATAGTCTATAAACTTGTGATATCAAAGATTTTTAGTATTTTAATATCTTTTTACTAAAATATTTTTTTGAAAAATAAATTATATGTGCATATTTTTTGGAAAATTCTTCTGAATTTGAAAAAAAATCAAAAAATGATAAGTTTAGGTCATCTTATGCATCATGTATAGGGGAAATTTTCAAAATAAAAATTATGGATAGTAAAAAATTAACAAAAAAAGTATTCAAAAAAATTATAAAAGAATATGGTGCACATTATTCAATGTCTTATAGGTCTTTTCCCAAAAGGATTAAGAAAAATACGATTATTTAGATCAAAATATGGATGGCGTACACTTGCATGGTATGGTAAAAAAAGATATTTAAACAATGGTTTTTAGACATGACTATTGAAAATGAATTTGTATCATGTTGGTATTAAAATAAATTTCACATTTGTAAACTAGACTTAGTGTACTACATTTCATATTATTGACTTTTTAAAGATTCAATCTTTAAGTGCTTCAAATTTTTAATTCAAGTGAGAAAATTAATGAAAATCAAGGAAACCACTTCCACTTTTTGGCCAAAAAGAAGAGTCAAGTTATTGCACACAACCATACACAACAAAACAAAAGGGTTAACTCTAAAATATTCGAGTCAATAAGGAAAACATACCTCAATTTTAAATTGTCTCAAATACCAAACGCCATCCATAGAATTTTTTATCAAAATAAAATGATTCCCTCAAAAACGATGTAAAACACTTATAAAACACATGGCTCCACTGGCAAGCAAGTTTTGTTATGCTAGGTGACCATGTTAAAATCTATTAATGTCACACCATAAAAAAGTCTAATATTTGCTAGGTGAATAAAAACTAGGAAGGTGCATGGACTAGTGAGGACTATTTTTCACTAGGTGTGTGCCCATAACCATATACCAAGATTTATAATCCTTGATAACCTGAATAATGCTCTACAAAATGATCAAAATGTTGTGCCAATGCTACGCTAAGTTCAACACCTGTGAACAAAGTTAAGAAAAAATTCCCAAGTTTGATGTCATTGGGGACGAATGCAACAAGGTTAAAGACCTTATTTTAACATCACCATAAAAGGTTCTTAAACAAAATGTGAGCATTTCTAAATATGTATGAAGGTCAAAAATTAAGGAACATCACACATGACGTCACCACCAAGAGAGGACTAGTTGAGGAATAGAAAATCACACCTTAAGGAACACTAGTCATAGTGTTACTGAACAATGGGGAAAATGGGAAGATGAAAGGGGGTAACTTTTCCTCCCAAATTACCTATGGCATTCAAATATGTCCTAAGAACCCTAATAGGATTGACTATCAACCTCTCAAAGTGAGTCAATACACAATTAGGAGGAATTAGGAGGGGGTTTTCCTTCAAATTAAGGGGTTCACCACCAAGAAAATGCTTGGAAAAGACAATGTTTGAAAACACACTATGATATGTAAAATACTTAAAATGAGCTAAATGAAGCTTACAAATACTGAAAATAAACAACCCTTGGAAGTTAGGGTATGTGCACATGGGAAACCCCGAGATGCCAATAGGATTCTAGAAATGAAAATAGACTGCTAAAATATGCCTTGAAGGACTAAGACACCTTTTCTACTGTCTTAGTCCCACTACTATTTTTTTGGGAAAACACAAAATCTTTGGATAATGGAAGAAAATCTAGAAAAATCTCTGAAAGATTCCACTCAAAGGACTAAGATGCCTTCTCTCTCATCTTAGTCCTGATCTGAATTTCTAAAAAGTGTGAATGTGGTCCTGAGCTCTCAGATCTACAATGGCTTCCTCTCAAATCCAAAGTTCAGAAACAATCGGATTTGACCTATAAGCGAGTTTACGTGAAGATGAAAAATTTTCAATGCAAATTTGCAACTTTAACAACTTTGCACTCCTAGTGATCTTCAAGTCTTCAACCTAGATTTGCAAATACAAATGGACACAATGGAAAAAATTGTTTATTGTTAGTGAATGGGGGTTTTCCTTGGTCAAACCCCTTGCTGGTAATTAAACCTTGAAATGAAATAGAAACGATGAAGTAAATGGTGAATGAAGAACATGCAATGATACAACTCACCAAATCCTTACAAAGGCTACAAACTGGTGTGTAATGTCTCCAATGGACATGAATCTTGAAATGCTTGATAGATCTTGAAATGCTTGCTTTCTTAGATCAAAAACCTACATCATAAATTCTAGCACAAAAGCAAACATGATGTAAGAACAATCTTTGACATGATTCTTGAAACTTGATGATGGCTCTAAATGCTTGATGGATTTCTCTTGATTTCATAAATTGGCCTTAGGAATGAATGCTCAAATTGCTAGGATGAAAATGAATGAATGAACCTTGTATTTATACTTGTTTATGCTTGTAGGCATGCAAAACTAACATCATTCATCATGCATTCCAGTCTAATTAACATTCATTTCTTATATTAATCAATTAAAATATTTTATTGATTAAATCCCTAAGGTTCATCAGACTTAATTAAATAAATCAAATTATTTTGTTAATTCCTAAGTTCTTCTTATTTGATTTGATAAATCAAACTTATTTAAATCGAATATCAAATCCCTAAAATCCCTCAAGTTAATTAATCTAAATTTAATTAACTTCTAAACATAATTACCATTCTCTAGCTTTTGACTCAACTAGAGTCAAACCTAAACTCCTAACTAACCCACCCACTTGCACCAATAAATCAATTTATTTGATTTATTAAAAAGACATATTTTCCCTCACAAGGGGATATTCCCAAGGAATATGCCCTCATTAACTCTCATGTTTGACTTTTTGGACAAACACAATTCCCCCCCAAAAACCCTCAACCACATGCATTTATGGCCATTTTCAAATTTGAATGGGCACATTGGCCAAGACTTCCACATTCCTCACCCTCTCACACCTTTACAAGTGGCATCTTGTCATTGGCCCATGAATGATCCCACATTCATCAATTTGGCCTCTCCTCTCTTCAAGTTCAACTATAAGTTGAAGGCTTCTCTCCTTCAAACAACAACAACACATTCTCATTGCAAGGTTACTCTCTGATTTTGAGAACTAATCTTGCTCATCATTTGGCAATCTTGCTTATCATGGATTGGGAAAGGGCAGCTTCCTACACAACTAAGTTGCACCAATCCACCATAGGATAGATATACTTCATGTCTTCTTTACATGTTAGGATTTGTTTTTGTCATTTGCTAATATTTTGAAGAATGTAGTATTATTTTATGAAGACATTGGATTTGTGTTTGGTTATACTAATCATGCTAACAAGATGTATGTGTTTTAGTTTTTAACCAAATTTGCAGATTTTGATGTCTACAATGCTTAATATCCCAAAATCATATCACACGAAGCCGACATATGAATTCAATGAATAAAGGACGTTAAATCCTGCCAACGTTTGAAATTAAATCCCAAAAATGACTCAAGGAGGACTAAGATGCCCTAGGTGGCATCTTAGTCCCAAGTGATGAAACTTGGGGCATAGACACCAAAAAGGGGCCCAAAATAGATACCTCAAAATTAGGTTCCTAAGACCTCAGGGGGAAAACGATGCCCTTAGTGGTGTTTTATTCCTGACTAGAAATTAGGGACACACCAATTGGAGTCATTAGGAGATCACATATGCATTGGAGAATGCAAGGATTAACTAGAAAAATATGTCATTCATAGGACTTGTGGACATAAAATAGGGCCATTTAAGCCATAAATAAGGATAAATAAAGCAAGGTGGGCCCAAACAAGTGTGAAAATGTAAGGGTATTCATTTTACTACACTATAGTTACCACAAAAGATAAAATTGTATGCCAAGAAAAGTCACACTCTTATGGGACATCAAGTATAATATCACCAAGGAGACATGTCACATAGATTAAGAAAGCCACACTTTGGTTGAAAAGGTCACACTTCCTAGGAAATGTATGTTATCATCACTAATAAGGGACCATTTTCTATGCAAATAATGAGTGGGGGACTATATGCCCCCATTAAAATGTCAACATACTTGCTATGTTGGTATTTCAAGGAGAAAGATGGGAAGAGGGAATCCTTGAAATAATGCACACCTCTCCAAAACAAACTACACTTGCCCCCAAGCATAGAGACAAAGAAAACCACACCAAGAACTATCATGTTGCTACCATGGAAAGTATGGTTGCACCTAATATTGTACCACCATGAATGGCAACGAGAAAAAAACATAAAGCTAAAAATGCCACTTAGTGATGAGAAACATGATAAGATGCAGATCATTATTGATTATAGGAATTAGGTGCATGAACACATGGAAGAGCACCACAATCCTTAAATTGTATTTTATTACTCAAGGCCTAACATTCATTGCTAGAATGACCATTCACTCGATGATATGCACAAAATGAGATTTTATTGTAAAATTTATTTTGTGTTCTTGAAGGAAGAGTAATTAGGTGGGATTTGAGAAGCCTTGCCAAGATATTCTCTTAATTGATAGTAGAAGACATTTCTTTCGTTTGTGAATAAGAGAATTATTTCTTATCAAAATATGCCATACATACACACGACTCTTTAGGTTTAGCTTGTGATATTTTTTACTCTCCCATAAAGGAGGGTGTAAAATCTAATGAACCCCAATCATCACTAAAACACGTCTTTAAAGATGAAGCAATATCATGACCATTATTTATATTTTTCCTAAGAGTGTTTCATGTGATGGCATTGAAATTAAGCGAAGGTTTCTTTGATGCTTTTGTTTCTTTTGAAGGAAAATAACCAAGACCTATTATTATTTTTTTCATACTATGATCCATGGGGACATGGATACCTTTAAATTTTACACCACATCCTTTTCCATTATAGCCAAATTGTTTCAAGAGTTGGCACCCTCTTCCATAATTTTTTTCCATTTCTTTCAAGGAAGGTTGTTTTTTGTAGTCACTTTCATCATAGGTAGATGTGTAATTCATTTTCTCATCACTACTTGAATTTGTGAGATCTTCTATTTTGGATGTTTCAATATATAATTGTGTTGATACGATTGTAGCTTCTTTATGTTTTTTATTTGTACTTTTTGTAATCTTGTATTCACTCATCAATGTTGGTGAGTGAAATAACTTGCACAATGGAAGAAGATTATATGAAATATTCTGAAAATACTTGATAATAATATGCCACTTTGAGGGGGTAACCTCCTAATCCACTTTGAGTGGGATACCTCCAATAGTCTTCACTAAGAACACAATACTCAACATGATGATCAAAGAAGACTCACAACCTCCTATATATACCTATTTATGCCTAGGATATCACCCAAGCCAACCTAGATAAACCTATATAAGTCTTAGGATGACCTAAAAAACTAAATAACAATATACTAATGATAATATGACTTAATTAAGAGTTAAGGTAGCCACAAGATGACTACTCATAACCCGATGCACACTATAGGGGTAACAACATAATAGTGAGAAATCTAATGAAACCCAAAAATTATCCTACAACTTTATCACATTTGAAAGAAACTTACCATTATCCTCAACTTGTAAAGGTTCCACTTTTTTATTTAGGTTCAATGTGCTAAGAGTATTCATTATTCTTGTTTTATTTTGTAAAAAAAAATCAGAATTTTGATTAGCTTTTATCGTACGTATAAACCTTATTGTTGTATATGTATTCATTAAATGATGAAGCATTGAAGGCACTCCACTCATCTCATTGATCCACAATATACCCAATAGAATATTATATGAAATATCATGGGGCATGACATGGATAGGGATTTGCAATGTATCCTTACCAAATTTCATAGGTAATGTTATCATACCAAGAAGCTTGCTTTCCATGTTATCAAAACTTTATATTGAAAAATAAATGGGTTGACTTGAATTTTTGTTTGCTCGAATTTTATCCCAAATATTTAGAGTACAAATATTAATAACCTCCAAACTATTGTCAATAAGGGTATGTCTAATCCCAAACCTATTAATAATAGCCATTATCATCAATGCATCATTTTATTTTTGCATTTTTGAAGGTAGTAACTCATTTTGATGAAAGAAAATGCCTAGGTTGGGTGAATTCATATTTTAAATCAAATCTGCAACATCATTTGATTATACACTATGGGGATCACAATTTTGTGCAAAGCATTTTGAAGCATTCCATGATAAGCATGTGATGCTTGAATCAAATCCCACAAGGATGTCTTAGCAGGAGTGTTACAAAGTTTATCAACGAGATTGAATTCTTTACCACTATGTTGTAGGATGTTACGTGTGGGTGGGAGATATGGTTGAGGCAATGGGATGGAATTTTGACTTTGTTTTGGTTTCTTATTGTTTCTAGTGTTATATGTGTGAGATACAACGTGATAACTTGGTTGTTGTGATACATGATTACTAGCAAGTTGCTTTGTGAAGTTTAACATAAAACATAGAGGTTTAGGAGGTACTATAATGAGAGGTGGCTTAGGAGGTTCAATAATTAGAGGACTATTAGGCTGTCGAAAAGGATTTTTAAGAGATCTGATGATTAGAGGAGCCCTAATAGTCATTTATGTGTTCATAACCTCAATGGATTTAACTTTTTTTCGATGATCTTCTACCAAGGGAGAATCTAATGTCATCCTATAATATTCATCTATGAAATCCATAAATATATCAATTATTTCATCCTCTTTTACAACAACACCTCCCTAAGTAGGAGAGGTAGGGGGGAGAAACAAAGAAGAATCTAGTGATGCTTAATGATTGGATCTTCTAACACAAAGGTATCTTCACAAATAGGAGAGATATTGGGAGAATAAGAAGCATGATTGTCATGATTTTTAATGATTATATTCTCTTTTTCCAAGCTAACCTCACACAATCGAGAGATAGTGGGAGAGTGATCAATGGGAAAAATAAAAATCAAGAAATGAACTCATTCTCACATTCTTGTAACAAAAAATCCTTGAAATTCTTAAAAATATCTAACAATAGAACAAAAATTATGATAATAATAAAAATGCAATGAGTACATGATTCTATGTCCAATGGATCAAGCTAACAAAATAGATAGTTATAGGAAAAATAAATTGTAGAAACAAAATTTGGATAGTAGAAGCATACAAAGAACACTGAAACAAAGACTTGGGCTTTAAAATTTTAGCCAAAAATAGAACATAGGTTCCTAGGCCATTTGTATCCTAGATAGGGTTTCAATAAATTCAAAGTTTGATTGTTTAGGGTGTTATCTAAGATTTTTGATTTTGTACTCAAATAGGTGTGAATGTGAATATTTTATAGATTTTTGCTAATTATATGTTTATGAGTTTCAAGGTGTGAATGTGCAAAAATGTTGAATGAAAAATAACAATTTTGAAATGTAGAAATAGAATTTAGTCAACAAAATCCTGCAAGGAATATAGAATCTGAGATTTGAGACAAAATTCAAGTAGAAAAAATAGGATAGAGGTGTGCAGGGCGCCTATGTTCTAGTTAGCATTTCAATAAATTCTAAGTTTTAATATGCCTATTACTATTTAATATTCTCAATTTTTCACATAAATAGTTTTGATAGTGAATATTTCTGATAAATTTTACCGATTTTATGACTATGGAATTGAAAATGCAAGTATGCATCAATGTGAAAAATTCTTGAACAATAAATGACACTTTGAAATGCAATTTTCAGATCTAAAATGCAATAATTGACTGATTTGAAGATGCATTTTTTGTAGAATGATGATTTGATGCAACTTTGAAACAAAACAATGAATTTTTTCACTTTTTGTCTTAAATGAAGCATGCAATGAACACTTTTATATTAGTAACAACCTAATTAATTCAATTTGAATGTAGAACTAATCTAAGATGACTTAAAAAAGCCCTATTTTAGCCTTTAATGCAATATAAATTTAATATTTTTATATTTTATGTCCTTTTTATGATGCAAAAAATTTAAAATACAAAAGAATGTAATGTGAAATCTAGGTATAATAAATAATTTCAAATTTGAGTGATCTATTTAATAAAAATTTGAATGTAAATTTGATCTAAGATGATCGAAATAAAACCTATTGCAACCTATGATGCAATATGATATGCAATTTTTTGAATTTTAATGGCTTTTTATGATGCAAACATGAAACCCTAAATGATAAATTGAAAATAATACAACAAAAGAGCTAGATCTAGGGAGAATTTCAGAAGGTATGTAATGTTAAAAAGTCAAGTTTACCAAAATAAAACATAGACAAAGGAAATCCCTAAGATTTGTAAGTAAGTTAAGGTAGCGGAACAACTTCCTACACTAACCTTGAGAGGAGAATAATGCAAAACTTTTACAAATCTTTAACAATTACAAAAACATAAATAGAAATAAACACAAATATCATGCATACCACAACATAATGACTTATGTGGGGAAAACCCTTTTAGGATAAAAATCCCACACTCTAAAAGTCGCCCATTATATTATTTAGAAATCAAATATTATAATATACTTCTAGAGAAAGCTTCTCATAGGAGTATCACCACCAGAGATCAAGAGACATGACAATTGCTATAAAACTATCAGAATACACACCTGTCTACATACATCCCATCTTCTTATAAAAAGAGTTTGGGAACCTTCTAGAATTAGGGTTTTACAAGGTCATTTTTCATTTGATGTGTTAATGAAAAAAAATCATTTGACCTATTAACGAAAAAAACTTGATGTGTCAATAGGAAAAATCATTGACATGTCAATGGGAAAAATCATTAACGTTTCAATGGGAAAAATCATTGACAAGTGTACAGTATTTGCATGATCATTTGCCACTTATCAACAATAAACCATAAGTAATTGCAATGTTGAGACAAATTTTCCTAATAAATTTCCCACTTGTCAAACACCTTGCAATTCAATGAAAGGGTGTCATCATCATTACTAATTTCTAGGGGTTGAAATTCCCATAGCCTTTGAACACCATCTGAACTTCTTTATGCTCATAGGCTTAGTTAAGGAATCAACAAAATTCATCAAAGTATCTACCTTAACTAGCTTCACCCTACCATCTTTGACCACATCTCTAACAAAATGATATTGTATATCAATGTGCTTGATCCTAGCATGATTTTTTTTTTCTTGGCTACACATATCACACTAACTATAGCACTAAGCTATCACTACACCTCGATGTTTTATTTGAATATCTAAACACAATCTCTTAATCCAAATGGCTTCTTTACAATTATGAGTAGCTTTCAAATAATCTTCTTCAATAGTGGACAAAGCAACCATAGCCTATCACTTACTCATCCAGCTAATAGAACCACCAAATAAAGTAAACACATAAGCATTGGTTGATTTTATTCCATCAACATCACATTCGCAATCCGAATCCATATAACCATGAATTTCAAGGGAAATATTATCTTCAGTCATACTACTATGATAACATAAGGAATAATCTAAGGTATTGTGCAAATATCTGAAGACTCTTTTAACTACATCCCAATGGACTCTACAAGGATTAGAAATGTATCTTGAAAAAACTCCCACTACTTGGGAATTGTTTGGTCTAGTACAAACTATAGAATACATTAAACTTCCAACCGCACTCTGGTAAGGCATTCTTTCATGTCTTCCATCTCGATGGAGATGTTGGACAATCTAAAATAGATAACTTTGTTCCAATTGAAACAGGAACACACTAAGGTCTACAATCCTGCATATCAAATATCTATAAAATTGAGTTGACATATTTACTTTGGCCAAGCCATAGCTTTCTATTCACTCTATCTCTTTTAATTTCCATCTCAAGAATGTGCTTAGCGGAACTAAGATCTTTCATCTCAAATTTAATAGCAAGTTGAGATTTTAGTTTGGAAATCATACCTTTCTCTCTACCAATAAATAACATATCATGAATATTTAATGAAATAAATAGGAAAAAATCACCATCAATTATATAATAAACACAATGATCTAATTTAGAATTCTCAAATCCCAAACTCAACACATATGTGTCAAATTTCCGGTACCACATTGTAGGACTCTATTTTAAGCCATACAAATATTTCTTCAATTTCCAAACCAACTTACTTTTGCATTTCACCATGTAGTTCTTTGGTTGTGTCATATAAATATCCTCCTCCAAATCATCATGAAGGAAAGTAATTTTCACATCCATTGGCTCAACCTCTAAATTATAAGCAACAAAAATAGAAAGAAAAAATTTAATTGATGTCATTTTTATAGCAAGGGAAAATATATCACCATAATCAACACCCTCAACTTGAGAGTAACCCTTTGCAACAAATTTTTCTTTATATTTCTCAATACTTCCATCTGAACCAATCATTTTCTTGAAGACTCATTTACAACGAACCAGTTTTTGTCCTTCAAAAAATGGTACAATATCACATGTATCATTCTTTTCAAATATTCCATTTCTTCATCCATAGCAATCTTCCAATATTCAACATCATTATTACCTAGTGCCTCTTCTATTGATCTGGGCTCATCCATGTTAGTAGTCAAAGTAAAAATACATCTCCAATCATTAGGTGACTACCTTTTAGCTGGTTGGCTATGCCTTGTAGACCTACAAAAAAGATGAGTTGGAACTTCTTCCTCCTCTTCTGAAGATTCAAAGCTAGGTGATCTCTCCTCAACTTCTTTTCTATCCTTGGGCCTCGATTCAACTTACTCAAGTGTAGAAGGAAATTGAATCACATCTTCCTGTTTAATTTATTCTACATACAATGTAATAGAAGAAGGTTTAATTTCTCTAAAAATAACACTTCTTCTATGTATTACATTCCATGTAATAGGATCCCAAAGCTTGTATCCTTTCACACCATAACTATATTTGATGAAGATACATTTCACAACATGTTCTCCAACTTTGTTCGCTTTTCCTTTGGCACATGTGCATATTCCTCGCAAACAAAAATTATAAGATTTCTTAATGAAGGCTTGCAACCTGACCATGCCTCTATAGGAATCTTATCAACAAGAGCTGGTGTATGAGACCTATTAATCAAGTGACAGGAAATTGAAACAACTTCAACCCAAAACCTTTGTTCTAGGCTAGCACGACTCAACATAATCCTAGCCTTATCCATCAGTGTCATGTTCTTTTTTTTTGCAACTCCATTATGTTATGGAGAATATGAAGTTTCTTCTATCTATGAATACCACAATCTTTACAGAATCTATAAAAATCATTAGAAAAAAATTCACCGCCATTAATAGTCCATAAAAATTTGATATTCTTTACAACTTGTAACTCGACTATTGTTTTAAATTCTTTTAAATGGCAGAAAATTTCAGATTTACTCTTTAAAAACTATACATATGCCCTTCTATTGTAATAATCAATAAATGAAACATAATATATGGATTTACCAATCAAAGGAACATCTATAGGAAAAAACACATCATAATGAATAAGATCCAATACACCACAAGATTTATGAGAAATCGAGTAAACCTGAACACACTTTTGTTTTCCATAAATACAATGCTTGTAGAAATCAAATTCAATATTACAATCCGAGAAACCTTTAAGAGGTTTTTATTTTTCAAGTTCCTTAAACCCTTTTCTCTAATGTGGCCAAGTCTCTTGTGCCATAACATAGTTTTCTCTACAAGAAACTTTATCTTAGAAGAAAGAGCACTCTTAGGTACCCAAAATCCATGACCATCTACTGAAGGTGAAGCACTCACTACTTCTATAGAATTTCTTTTCACAAAATTTTTATTGCACTCAATAGTGCATGCATGAAGCTTATACAATGTCCCATATCTGACACCTCTCACAATCACCATTGCACCTCTAACCATCTTACATCCTAGATAAGAAAATACTGCCTACACACCCGCATCTATTAGTTTTCTCATAGATAGAAAATTTTATGCTAATAGAGGGATATGCAACACACCATTAATCCTTTTTATTCTATCAGCATGAAACCTAATTTTAACTTTACCATGTCCAACAATTTATAAATGAGAATCATCACCCAAGTACACCTTATCTCCATCAAATTCTTTATATTGACAAAAACAATCTATATTAAAGTTCATATGAAAAGATGCACCTGAGTCAATTAACCATGCATAATTACCTACATGATTTGCCATTGATGCAATGAATGTGTCACCATCTTCCTCCTTGGACTCAGAACCAAAATCAAATTTCTTCCTTTTCTTTCTTTTCTTCTTTGCATTCCTTACGAACATGTCCAGGCTTACCGCAATTCTAGCAAATAACTTTGGACTTTCCAAGAGATTTAGATCTCCCCTTGGACATGGGATTTTCATGCTTGTCATTCTTCTTCCCTTTTTCCTTAGGTCTTCCATGATAATTTACGGCCTCCTTGGTAGTGATGGATACGTTCCTCCTCATCTCTTTAGAAATTAAAGAACCCACCAACTCTTCAATCTTCAAGATAATAGAAGTACTCCCAATAGTCATAGAAAGAGAATCCCATGAATCAGGTAAAGAACAAACAAAGATATGACATTTCTCCTCCTCATCCATTTTTACACCAAATGGTGCTAACTGAGAAACAAACATATTGAATTCTTCTAGGTTTTATGTAATTCATCCACCCTCTTCCATTCTCAAGGAATACAACTTCTTCCTCAAGAAAATATTGTTCACTAAATATTTGGCTTGATACATCTCACCAAGCTTCTTCCATAGTTTATGTGTAGAGGTCTCTTCATGGAAATTAATTAAAACAGAGTCTTCCAAAGACAATCTAATTAAACCCTTGGCTTTACAGTCAATAACATCATATTGAGTAGCTTGAGTAGGATCTAAAAGCCTTGAAACATTCTCATCAATAGCATCCCATAGATCTCGATCTATCAAAAGATCCTCCATCTCCAGTTTCCACATTTCAAACTTATTTCTCGAAAATTTATCCACCTTTATTCTCCTTGATGAACTTTCCATTTGAAAATTCCTGCAACAAGATCACAAAGTGTCTTCTACACCAGCTCCAACTCAAATTTGGATTAGTTCAAAAATCCCAAAAACCCACAACTGAAACCAAACATGATTAAGCTCGGATACCACTTGTAAGGAAGCTAAGGTAGCAAAACAACTTACTACACTAATCTTGATAGGAGAATAATGAAAAAAATTTACAGATCTTTAATAGTTACAAAAGTTTCAACAAAAATAAACACAAATATCATGCATACCACATAACAATGATTTACATGGGTAAAACCCTTTTAGTAGAAAAACCCCACTCCAAAAGCTACCCAATATATTATTCATAAATCAAAAGATTACAATATACTTGTAGATCAGGCTTCTCATAGGAGTATCACCACCAAAGATCAAGAGACACCACAACTGCTATTAGACTCTCAGAATACACACCCATCTACATACATCCCATCTGCTTATAGCAAGCTCTGGGAACCTTCCAGAATTAGGGTTTTACAAGGTCATTTTTCATTTGATGTGTTAATGGAAAAAACCTTACATGTCAACAAGAAAAATCCTTCATGTGTCAACATGAAAAAACCTTGATAGGTTAACAAGAGAAAACCTTGATGTGTCAGCAAAAAAAAATTGTAATTTCTATGAGTGTACAATATTTGTACGATCAATTTCCACCTATCAACAATAAATCGTATATAATTACAAGGTTGAGACACATTTTCCAAACAAGATTTGACCCTGGGGTTTAAGCACTTTGTAAAAATTTGATCATTAATTTATTAGAGATTTGATGGGTAGTGTGGTTTAAATGTATTTGATAAAGTATGTGATTGCCTTATAGCTTGAAAGGTGAGTCAAACAACCCCTAACCAAATTTAGAACCCCGCGTATTGCTATGAGTGTACAATATTGGCATGATCAATGGCCACCTATCAACAATAAGCCATATATAATTCCAAGGTTGAGACACATTTTCCTAACAAGATTTGACCCTAGGGTTTAGGCACTTTTAAAAAATGTTTTCATTAATTTATTAGAGATTTGATGGATTTGATAAGGTATGTTATTGACTTACACCTTGAAAGGTGAGTCAAATAATCCCTAACAAAATTTAGAAATATCCTAATGATGAAATGAAATGATCAAACTGGGATAAAATTAAAATTTACTATTCTAATGCAAATATAGAAAACACAAAAATTCATAGGAAAATTCAAACAATTGAATAGGACAGATTAGGGCACTATGCACCTATGGTTCAAATTTTGGCTTGATTTTGGAGGAAACTCATGCTCATGGCATGAGTGTCCTTGTATTCTTTTTTGGACCTATTTTTGGGGTCTTCTGATGTCAAATCTGAGCATCACATTTTCTTTTAAATCTGTCAAAACATTTTTTGATATTTTTTTTAATCAAGCTTCTATAGCTTGACAAGCGGTAGGTCTTCAAATGAAATAATTAACAATTTATCTTCAATACTCCTTTCAATGTCCTTCAAACTTGAAACTCGTACATCAAAAAAGAGAGGAGATATGAGGCCATTTTAGGGGCTTGCCTTAGTCAAGCATGTCGTGTAAGTATTTCCACTTCCACAATGGAAATATCAATGATAAATGGATAAGGAATAGGAAGGAATGATGGAATCACAAATTTTTGCAACCCACCACCCTTCTATAGATTCCTTAAAGTACTAAAGTCATACACATCACCTTAAGGTCTTGATCTTGCTTGCTTGATATGCTTGAATTCTTGAATTCTTTGAAGACCTACAAAATTGTTAGCCTTCACAAAACAATGATAATATGGACATACATAAACTCACATAAGATTGGAAATGATGTTATGATCTTCAATTGTTTTAATATAGCTCTAAAATGTTGCTTTTGACTTTCTCAATAGTTCTATTTATCATAAGTTTTTTGATAATTTCTTTCTTAGGTTTGAAACGATGCAATAACTAGGTATATATAGGCATTTATTCAATTTCCTCAAAAATAGATATTGATGGTTGACTTTGGATAGTTTAAATTCAAATTTTAAATTACCACAACCAACATATTTCAATTTGGAAGGAAAATAGGACACTCACAACTATCTTGGACCTATTTTCAAGGATAACTAGTGTCAAGGGGAAACATTTTGGATAAATGCAATTGATTTGCAGCTATAATTCTTCAAAATTTGTCAAAAATAGGCAATAGAATGTATAATTTAAGAAATTAAATACTTAAATAGGTCCAACAATTCAAGGGGAGACCAAACATAAGGTGAAATTGTTATGGGTAATAATTTATAATGCTACAATTAGAAAAATACTTCTAGACCATTGGTAAAACCATCTTCAAAGTTGTGACTTGGTCATCTATTGTCGCATAGAATGAAATTTTATTCTACTCAATTGAAAATGGATAAATGTTAAAATTGTGCCATAACAAATATAGGATTTTTTCCCCAACTACTAAAACCTATTGGTAAAATTCTACAAGTAATAGACACCAAATCCACTCTACCTCACATGGATTCTAGAATATTGATGTCCTTTAACATTGGGATTAAGATCACTGAAATAATAGAATTTGAAATAGATGGAAGAAGCTTTAGTTGTGAAATTGAAGCCTTGGAGGGTTGAACCTTTGTTTCTTATGATAAAAAGATGGGCACCAAAAAATGGAATGCCCTAAAATTTTGAATAGTAAAAGAAATAAATATGCAAGGGTTGAATTCAAAATTCATGTTGTACAAAATCCTTAGGGGAGGACAATAAGGAAGGTTTAGATTGTGATAAATGAGATAATGAAGAAGTTGAGCCTCAATCTTTCTCTGAGGATAATGTGAAGAATGCTAATAAAGATAACCCTAATGTGACACCCTCTAAAGTTGGTGAGGAGAATGGAAATAGAAATAGTGAGCCCATAATAGGAAAAGATCAGATCGAATGTGAATTAAATAATGTTGAATTGGCTTAAAATTTTGAAAGTTAAAATCATGTTACTTGTAAAGAACCAGAGACAATTTTTCTAACACATGAAAAGGAAAATGTAAATAACAAAAAGAATGCACAAAAAAAATGTGCTAGATAAGCTAAAAGACAAAATTAGAAGAAATAGGACTGAAAGACCCCAATCTTTCTAGAGGCTAAAAACTCTATTGATTCAAATAGAATTGCATATGATTGTGATTATAAAAAGGAAAATAGGGATAAAAATGTCTAACCCCTTGTTTCAAGAATCTAAAAAAAGAAAAAAAGGAAAAAAAAGGGAAAAAGAAAGTAAGGAGGATGAAAATAGAAAAAGAAAAGAAGTGAATGAAACCAATAGTGCTCAAAAATTGGGAAAGAAAGGGAAAGGAGAACAAATTCCATCCTATTTTGATTGATTATATATGACTCAAAAAAACCCCAACACCCTCGCCATAAATGAATATAAATTTCATAAGATGGAACATTAGGGGCTAGAATATCCTAAGAGAAAACATGTCTTAAGATCCCTATGTAACAATAAGAAATATCTAGACTATTTGATGCTACAAGAGGTTAAAGACATTGATTTTAGCTACACAATGCTTTAAGATTTGGTTGGAAAAGTGTGGTAGTATTTCATATAAATCATTAAAAAGGGGAACAAGGTTTAGCAATTCTAATTGGGAAAAATGGAAAGCATACATTAACAAGAATGGAAAATCACCATGTAATAGATGCCTTTGGGTAACTCTTGAAAGGAACAATAAGAAATTTGACATATGTTCAATATATGCCCCTAATGACTATAAAGACAAAATTATGGTCTTTAGATG
This sequence comes from Sequoiadendron giganteum, assembly GCA_007115665.2. NCBI lineage: Eukaryota > Viridiplantae > Streptophyta > Pinopsida > Cupressales > Cupressaceae > Sequoiadendron > Sequoiadendron giganteum. The sequence goes on from CM021108.1 coordinate 175,643,654, forward strand.
GTGTGTAGATAATCTACCCAATGTCCCTTATATCATTTTGGGGGACTTTAATATGGTTGAAAATATAGAGGATAAAACATGAGGTTATCCTTGGGGATGCAAAGGTAATGATTAGTTTTATTGGTCAAGAATGAAGAAAATGTTGAGGTTATATGATCCCTTGGAAGGAATGACAAGAGAAAGTATGGGTATCAAGTTCATGTGGTGTAACAACCAAAATGATAGTAAAATAGTTTACTATAGATTTGAAAAGTTCAATGTGAATGAAGAGTTGTTTTTTAAAAGAAAAAAGATAGTAATTGTTCTTAGGTTGAGCCCAATGGTTGTTACTTATGAGAAAATAGTTATGGGTCCTTGTTCTTTGATCTATTTGGTGTGTAACTGTTCAAAAGATAAACAACACTTTTTATAAAATGTTAGTTTGGTTATATTATTTGGTCAAAGTTTATGGGAAAAGCTCTTGGTTGGTATAGTTGAAAAGATGTCTCTTGGTTTAAAATTTTGTTAGGTTATGTTAAAGGTCTTAAGGCTGAGAAAAAAATGTTTCAGTTTCTATTGTCTATTGAATTTTTTTGGGTTCTATGAGAAAGAAGGAATTAACACTTATACCAAGGAAAAGTGAGGGTTCTTATTGACTCTAATTGTAGACTCACATAAATTTTGATTGCCAAACACGTAACCTTAAAACTAAAGATTCCCTTGAATAGATTCTTAAAGATCTTGGAGCATGGAGCAACACCAATATTCAAAGAGGTAGATTATTGGCTTCAAGACTTAAGATAGATTGGCCCTAAATTTCTTAAACATCACATAGACTTCTAGAACAAGTATTCCAAACTTCAATAGTATGAGATCCAAAGGGATGCAACAATAAGAGACATGGAAATTACTCATTTTTTTAGTAATTGACTGTCAATTTTAAAAAATCCTTTTTTGGTAATGAAAAGTACAACTCAAATTTTCAAATTCAAAAAATTATAGACTAAACTATTGACATCAATAAATTATGATACATTGAAAATCTTCCTTTTTAATATATTCATTTAATTTTCTTAAATTACTAAACTTATAAGTGCCATATATTAGATATGTTGACAGCCAAAGATAATAAACAATCAAACAATTCAAAATCCAGATATTTCTAAGATGGCAGGCTTTTGTATTCTATAAGAATCGATCCCTTAAAAACATAATTATTTTAAGAATATTTAAAATTTTATTACACTTACTTAGTACTGGGGAATCCTGTGGCCCTACTGATGCAATATCCCAAGTGGGGATGTCTTTTGGCGGTCCCCTCCCACGCATAAGAAAAACCATACTTATCCTCTCATTTCATATCATAATTAAGCAAACTTATTTTATCTAGAAAAGAATGGAAGGACAGGGGAGTTTTAAATCATATGATCATTCTTTGCCAAATGCTAAACAAATGTATCAATCGTTTACTACTTATCCTTTTGAAGGACAGTTTATTAGATTGTTTTTAATAATTTTTAAAAATATTACAGGAAAGAGAATAAAATCCCTTTTGATATGAAATTTTCCTCCAAATTGCTGTGTAACGAGGAATCGTGTGGGCCTACAGATGCACAAATGCCGAGTTTCTATGGTTAAACTCCACAATATTTTAGGAATGTCTGCGTTTCCTTCACGCCAATTTTATCCAGTCTAGAAGATATATATCACTCTCCTTCCTTCCGTGTGCTTTCATTCATCTTTTCCACAGATTTATTTCCCATCCTCTTTCTTTAATCATTGATGCGCGTTAAAGCAGGAAAGTAGCCACGCAAAAGGAAAACTTATTTGCATCAAATCCACATTTCTATAGATTAATTGTTTAGGTGTGAGAGTGATCCATAATGAATTTATAGGTTCTAAAGCATTCATCTAATAAATCTTAATTCTCCTACATATTGATGAAATCATATCATATTTGAATCAAATTTTTAGATAAATACGTTTAGTTCATGTAATCTACAATTAAATGTTGGTATAAGAAAGATAACTCTATACTATGTTCGTGGATTGGTCCTCTAATAGACACGCTTGTTCCTTAACATCTACTATACCCTAAAGTTCAAAGGATTTAAAAATCACTTTGGAACAAACTCTTCTAAGTTAAGCCATGGAAACTAGTTACTTTATAGTTGTGTCAATAATCAAAGATCTCAATCTTTAGCCATATAAATTTTCCTATGATTATTCTGTAGATCTGTTGGAAATCAAAGTGAAATTATTGCAATAAAACTTCAACAAAATGTATGCAAATATAAAAATATATATCTTATCCATGATTACCCAGTAAGATTATGTGATGGTAGATTCAACAATATTAGGATGAAATATTCTACACTGAAAAAGATCTAAAGCTTGTATTGAACTTTAAATAAGTTTACAACAATACAGCTTCTCTTTCATAACTTCATAAACAGTTCTTTACTTTAACAACCTTCAAAACAACATAACATCTTCACAAACAAGTCTCCAATTTATAGAAGAGATAAGAATACCGTTGTGATATCTTAAAACAGGGATCGAAACCAACTACAAATCCATATGTCCAACTTCGAAAATCTTATAAGCTTAATTGAAAAATAATAAATGATCACATTGCCTTCACATGAACATCCAACCCATAAATATACAATATTACCATTATAATATCTAAAAACGAAAAAATAAAAAATAATATATAAAATCTAAAAAAAATAAAATTAATAGCTTCTAACTTTTTGAATTATAATCAGACATATTCCACATTAAAATTATAATCAGACATATTCCACATTAAAATTATAATCGGACATATTCCACGTTAAAATTATAATCGAACATATTCCACTTTAAAAGCGAATGCGAATTATAATGTAGTTTACAGGAACTCTTTTGTATTTCAGTTTCTAGTGTGTAAAAAAGATAGGGCTTACATAATACATGCAGATGATAGAGATTGACGGGATACAAAATCGTTGGACTACTCCATTAGGTGGTCCGGCAGCCAAACGGTGAGTCCCTCTTTCCTTCGTCTCAGAGTAGCTGGACATTCTTTCAAATTGCGACATCCTCTTAAATCTATTTTTTTCAATGATGTAAGTTCTCCAATATTCGAAGGCACTTCTTCCAAGATCAAGCAAGCGAATAAACTCAATACTTGGAGTGAGCCGAGTTTTCCCACAGTGGAAGGCAAGCTTTTCAGTTTCATGCAATAACTTAAATCTAAAAGTCTCAAAGAAATAAGCTTTTGAATGCTGGAAGGTAATTCTTTCAGTTCCAGACAGCTGCATCTCAATTCTTTTAAAGAGCCGAGTTCCCAAAAACTGGAAGGGAAGACTTCTAATTTTGAGCAGCTATCTAAATTTAAGACCTCCAAAGATCTTAATTTCCCGAAACTCATAGGCAATTCTTTTAAGTTAACACACTCTTTTAAATTCAAATGTTTCAGAGAACTCAGATCTCCAAAAGTCGAGGGCAATTCTTCCAATTGCTTACAACTTGTTAGCACGAAATCCTGTAACGAGCTTAATTGCCCAAACAATTTTGGCAGATTTCTCAAGGAATCACCACCACAAATACTCAATCTAGTTAATGAACGCAGCCCACATACCTGCTCAGGCAGCTCTTGCATTTTATCCCAATTATCTAGTATCAAGACCTTGAGGGCAATTAAGTGATCAAGCTTTTCCGGAAACTTCTGGTGACTTTTCAATTCTCTCAAATCCAATTCTTCTAATGAAGAATTTTCGATGATTTTTGTGGGCTTGGATACGTCGCAGCGAGACTGTGCTGTGGCTCTCATCACCCGTAGCTTCTTGGGCAGCTGCATCCATGTTGTGATTCTATTGTAAGATTTTATTTCCCATATCTAAACAATCTATTAAAGAGGAAAATAAATGGAATAAGTAGTGAGGACATGCCTGATACAAAGTGACACCATCCTTATAGACAGGGCCATGGAACACATTCAATCGCTCAAGCGACTCCAAATTCGCAGGCCATAAAGCAGAAATATTACCACCCAGTCGGAGGAATCTAAGTTCCTTAAATTCAGTTGACTTCTGGCTTGATCCTGACACTTTTATCTGGCTTTCCAAACAGAGAACTCTCAACGAATTTTTCAATGAATGTAATTGCTTCTCATCAACTTCATTCCTAGTTTCAGGTTCCTCCTTGCCGAGCCAAACTCCTTTAATTTGCTTGAGCTTCTGCAAAGACAGAACATATTTCAATAGAGCTACTAAAGAGAGACAAGATTTAATCCTGTAGCATTATAAAAATGCAATCACATACTTGATCGTCATGTGCAACTTCCAGCCAGGACTGCATATCCATGATTCTATTGCTTTTAGACAAGCTTCGCCCTCTGGCTCGGATGATGTCATGGACAATCAACTCGTCTTTGTCAGACGTCTTCATCAATGCCGCTTCTTGGAGAAGTGTGACGTCCTCAACGCCAACAATGCACTCCACATCGCGACGATTCCAGCTAGCAAAGAAGCAGCAAATATCCAAAAACGCTTCTCGCGTAGACGTTGCCAGCTCATTATAGACAGAAGTCACCAGACGTTGGCTTAGATTTTCTCCTTTGATATCCTCTCCTGTCTCCAAAGCTTCAAAGATTTGCGTACACCTCTCCACCATGTAATTTTGCTTACGCAAACGAGCACCAACAATTTCTAAGACTAACGGAATTCCATCACAAATCTGCAGGGTTTTTTGCATGTTCTCTCTGCCTCTGATATTTTTATCTTTGAACAAAATTTTGAGGGCGTCCTCATCGGGAAGAGTACCCACACGGTGGTCACGACGTTCAAGGCCGGCGTCTTTGAGCATATCTGTCTTGCCCAGATTTCGAGTTGTGACCACTATTCTGCTCCGCTTTGGAAGGTTTGCTAAGTTGTCTGGGAAAAGCTCTTTCAAGTCTTCTGCGTGAAGAGCGTTGTCAATGAACAGAAATACTGGCTTATTTCTTTGTGCTCGGAAAGCACTGGTGAGATGAACCCGACCCTCTGCACTATCTCCCAATGATACATTCCTGCCATAATTATATGCTGGAAAGGCATCTTTCAATATTTGCTCCTGCATAGATTTTATGTCATTCCTGGAGCGGTCTTCTTGGATTTGAACTCCCGCATAATTGTAATCTCTGAGATCTAAGTCCGCAATAACTGCAGTGGCCAGCGTGGTCTTTCCTATTCCTCCGAATCCATAAATAACCACAGCCAACGAGAGCTGTTTCTCTATTTCCGTGTCTAGCAATTTCATTATTTCTTTCTTCGGCTCTTGAATGCCCACTGCCAATAAGCCCATAAAAGAATTATTACTCTACTAACAAAATATGTAAATGCTGATGCAAATATGACATGTAAATATGATAGAATATTGGAAAAGGAGTGTTTAAATATGCTTACCTGCATAGTCTGGATAAATGGGCTTCAATGGAGAGAAGGCAACAGGTGTCCGTGGCTGAACAGGTAGTTGCGAAGAGGGTGGTTTCTGAATAGGTAGATGCGAAGGTGGAGTCGGCGGCGGCGGCTGAACGTGTGGTGACTTCAACAAAGGTGGCTGCAAAGGCGGTGACGGCTGAATAGGTGGCTGCGAAGGCGGTGGCTTCTGAATAGGCGGTTGTGAAGGTCGCGGCTTCTGAACAGTTGACTGCGAAGGTGGCCAGGGCTGAACAGGGAGCTCCGAAGGGGGTTGCTTCTGAACAGTTGGCTGCGAAGGTGGTTGCTTCTGAACAGTTGGCTGTGAAGGCAGTGCCTCCAAAGTCGGTGGCTGGGAAAAACAGCAACCCATCGTAAATGCAAGCGAGATAAGATAAGTCTGCATTTTGCATTGAGTGCTTTATAGACCACCTATCTCGCTGTATTACATAAATATTTTGCTTTATTTACGTGTCTTTATTCTAAGATGAAGTTACTAGGGAATGAACGAATTGGGGCCGGATGAACCGGAGCATTCATCTCTTTTGTTTCATAATTCTGTACCCTTTAACAGCTGTCGAAAAAGATTGAGGAGCATATTAGATGTGTGATGGGCATACCCAAAAGAAATGATTTGGTCTGATGCTCCAGCTTTCATAAATTCGTTAAGCTTTTAGATCTGTAATAGGAATAGGGAATTAAATCGTAGTAGGTTAAAAAGACTTATAATTTTTTTTGAACAAGTGAACAAAAAAGTTAAAAGTAAGAAAATATCTTGGTGGAGAGTCATACAAGTCCATGTTTGATCTATGAACCCCCAAAAATTGGCTTAATGTCCGAGATATGAGCAACTATAAACTGGCCGGGAGAGAGAACGTAGATTAAGAAACAACATCAAGCAAAAGTTTCATTAATAAAGGGAAACACAACTTTTTAGAAATGGGAAAGCAATTTCTGTATTTTATTTCACAATTTATATCTTTTTGAAATAAGAAAATATAGAGATAGGTGTTTATTTATATATAGTGGTAGTTATGAATAGTGTTTCTATTTTCAATATTTTTTTATAAATTTTATTTCATCACATATTAATTAGATAATGATGATCACATCTAATAAATAGGTTCATTAGTTACTTCTATACAAATAAAGATGAAAAATATAAAAAATTATCTCTATTTGAAATGTTTGGTGAAGAAATATGCAAGCTAGTTATTGGTTTGTATGTAAACAAGCTTAATTCTATTTTTAAGGACATGCCCATGAATCAAGTTGCAATATGTTGTGTGCAAGAATCAAATAGGTGATTATTGGACATCTTCAACACACTTTCATTATTGCAATAAATAACCATGGGATGAGCTTATGGGTGTTGAGGATCCTCAAGGAGTTGCGTAAACCAAATTATTTTATTTGTTGCTACAACTACCTTCTAGTCTACAGAAGTATATGGGATTTCAACAATAGATTCATCCTATAACTCCATAAACAATGGTACACCCAAGATTAAATCAATAACCTAGGATGTTTGAAGGTTTCATTCTTTCACTATTCCTATTTTTATATATTTTTCCTTCTAGATATCTTAGAAATGGCTTTGTGGCTAATCAATCTGACTCTTCCTTGGATGATTTATGATAAAGGACTAGATTCCAACTTGGATGATAAATATGTCAAGATGAGAAGTATTCATAAAATAAATTTCTTCCCCAAATCCCATGTAGTATTCTATTAATTATTTTATTGTCTAGGTCTTTAGTTAACGAAGCTCCTATCTCTATTGGTGTTGGTGAATTTTTGCAATCTTCCATTCTAATCCATGTGTGGCTTTCTTCAATGCATTTGATTAGAGATATTTTTTGAAAGTATTTTACATATTTCAATTCCAAGAAGCTAATGAAGAATCCAAGATTATAAATATATGGTCATATCTTCTTTACTTCATCAATTACTACTTAATCATGTAGCCCCCTAATAACGTGGAAAAGAGAAACCCTAGGACTCCACCTTGTGATTTCATAACAGATTTTTTTCCCCCAATGTTGGTGGGGTTCCTCTTATCATTAAACTCAAGATTGACTAGGATATGAGATTCACTTACAATCCAAAAGGTGAGCCAACCAATGCTAGGATCAATATTTAAGGACATGGAAATGGATTTTGTATGAAGTGCAATGATATAAATAATAAATGATGCAAATAACTAGTTTTGATATAAAAAAAGAAAATCTAGAAAGTCATAGACAAATTTGACTTTTGAAAATAGACTAAGTAGAGTTTTGTGCACTTGACATACAAATCTAGAGGTGAATTTGACAGACTAGGATGCCTAGGGAAACTATGTCATAGTAACTAAAGCTTAAATTTGATTTCACATTCCTTTGGAGTTTGATCAAAGCCTTCTGCCTTCCATATCTCACTATCAGATCTTTATCGGGTGTTGAGATAATTGAGTTTTTGTATCTTGTCAAGTTGTAGGGTCTGAATGCAATAATGAATAAGTGATCTTTAATCTTCCACTAAAATTCTTCAAATCTAAAACCTAAACATTTAAAGAGATAGGAATGGTTGTGCAATATAGGGTCTTGCCTCAATCAAACCCCATGTTGGTGTTTCTACCTCCACAATGGCTATGACAATGAAAGAGAGCTTATCCTTTTGAGGGATAGAGTCTAAATGATAAATGAATGATGAATCGAATAATAGATGCATCTCACCACTTAGATCAGATTCCTTGAAGGACTAGAGTCATACAAATCTCCTTAAGGTTTGATTGCAAATTGGCTTGATTGCTTGGAAGGTCTACAAGGGTTAGTCTTAACAAACAAAATGATAACATAAATATGAAAAAAACTACATAAAACGTGACATGATGCTTCAACGTTGAAATGTTACAATAAATCTGCTCCTCACTACTTTTGAATTGATAATACTTTCTTGATCACTAGATTCTCTCAATAATTGTGACTTAATTTTCAAATACTGAAATGACTAGGCATTTTTACACAATTATTATAATTTCTTGAAAATTAAATCTTGATAGTTGACATTTGGCATTTTGATATTCAAATACTAAAATTTCAACCTCGAAATATTAAAATTTGGAGGAAAAATAAGGGAACCAAGTCACCTAGGGTGACTTTGTCCTAATCATATTTTACAAGCTGTAAAGTGTCTAGAGAAAAATATTAAATGTTTGCTTTGGTTTTGTAAATATTTTTTCTTTATAAATGTCCAAATGGTCCATGGAATGCATAATTTAGGATATTAGGTGTACAATTAGGTCCATGCATTTAAGAGGGAGTAAAATCTAATGTAAAATTGTCAAGGGTGACAATCTATGGTGCTACATTTAACCTCCACTTTAGTGAATGTATGAACTTATGCTTAGACTGACACTAAATTAGAAAATGTTTCAAGAGGGGTTTGATTATCTAAATTTTAAAGAGATGGGATGAAAATGAATCTAGCGAAGTGGACAAGCCCCTAGGATTCAATATTCTATGGAAAAATAGCATAAAGATAAGGGAACACACATGCATGTAATACAACAAGATAAGACAAAATATAAATGAAAAAAAGCACAAACAAAATGCAAAAAGGGAGGTTATGACAATCATAAAATATAAAGTTGTGTTATGGTAGGATCCATACCCAAGGCATTTATGACCATCTAGTGCATGTGTAGATGTATCAATATGTGTAACAGAAATGTCATCTAACAAAATGGTTCGGTCCTTATGGTTTTGGAAATCTATTAGATTAATCATATCATTTAGATCATTATCATAATCATTTTTATCATCACAAGATTGCACAAAGTCAGGTGTATGATTTGGCATTGGATTTGTGAAATTTTGAAAATTTTGATTGGGTGGTGTAGACATGCAAATAATCCCAACTAACATAGTGCATCTAATTTCGATCAATTATCATCAAATTCTTCTATTAATCAAATAAAGTAGTTTATTGGATTAATTCAAAAATGACCATCACATTTAATTAAAAAAATCATTTTGATTAATTAAATCCCCAAAATCTTCTCATTTGATTTAATAAATCAAATTGTTTAAATCAAATGTCAAATTCCCTAATTCTTCCAAGTTAATTAATTCTAGATTAATTAACACCTAACCCTAATTACCCATTCTTTATGTTTTGATTCAACCTTGGTCAAGCTAAACCCTTCATTAACCAACCTACTTGCACATGAAAATAGTTTATTTTCTTTAACTAATCACCTCATTTTATCCTCTCAAAAGCATATTCGAAGGAATATTCCCTCATTAACTCCTTTTATTTGAATTTCTTACCTAAATAATTTCCCTCGAAAAAATCTCAACCACATGCATTAACTCCTCTTACATCCACATTTATGCTTCTTACATCCTCTTGAAGATGAACATCTTCAACAATATGCATTTATTTATCTTCCATCCTCCTTTCCTCTTGGACATTCCCCAAAATGTGCTCCACCTTCATCCAATAGATTTGAGACAAGTGTCTCAATCTCATTGTCTCTCTTTTAGTCCCACATTCCTCCCATATCTCCATTCTTCAACCCTTAAACCTATAAATAGAAGCCACTTCTACTTTAAATCCATCCACAATCATATGCAAATCTATAATTTTATGCATTTTCACTATAGGCTCACTCATTATTTGTATTTTACCACCATCTTAGCTTTTTTGTATGATCATTTTGCATTAAATTAATCTTCTCATCAAGATCAAGAGCTCATCAAAAGGGATTGGGAAAGGACTCTCTTTTCACATCAAAGGAGCACTAATCCCCCTATGGGAAAGGGTTTGGTTGATTTAGATTAGATTTACATATTAAGTTGGTTATGTTGCATTCCCTATTTCATGTTTTATTTTCTATGTTTGATCAATAATTTCATAGGGAGTGGTTTATTTAAGTTTGCTAACAATGGCTAATTTTATATATTTTATCTATTGTTAGTGATTGCATATTCTCCTCTCACAGGTGGAGATATGGACTTGTTTCTCTTACCATTAACATCAACAAACTAGATGTGATTAGAATCGATGAGGTATTACACTTGATGTTTAAGAAACATACATTGTTTTGTATCATGTTTAGGTGTACAATGATATTCACAAAATTATTTTGATTGAAATTTTGGAGCAAAAGGTGGTTGTGAAGGTGGTAACTTCTAAGAAAGTGACTATGGAGGTGGCAGAGGTAGAATAGGTGGCTTCAATGGTGGTGGCTTCTACATAGGTGGTTGTGAAGGTGGTGGCTTCTAAGAAAGTGACTATGAAGGTGGTACAAGCTGAACAATTGGCTATCAAGGCAATGGATTTTGTATAGGTGGTTATGAAAGTGGAAGCTTTTGAGTAGGTGATTGTGAAGGTGGCAAGGGTTGAAAAAGTTTTTGTGAAGGTGGTAGTGATTGAATAAGTATCTTTGAAGGTTGCATATTAGTTTCAAAAACCCATGGTAAGTACAAGTGAGATGACATGATGTCTCTAATTCAAATTGAGTTCTTTATAGGTTACCTATCTCGTGATATTAGATATATATTTTTATTTGCTTACATGTTTGATGAAGTTATTCTTCAAATATTTTATTTCATAATTTTATAGCCTTAATAGCTGCCCAAAAATATTGAGGAGAATATTAGGTATTTGATGGGAATATCTAAAATATTTTCTTTGACCTAATGCAATTCCTTTCATAAATTTTTCAGGATTTTATAATTCTAATAGGAAGAAGGAATTACATGAGAGTATATGAAACAAACTTATAGTTTTATTAAATAATTCGACAAAAAGTTCGAAGTCATTTGAAAAATATTTAAAATAAATTATCTTTGTGTAAAGACATACAATTCTGCGTTTGATCTATGAACCCAAAGAAGTGTAATATTCAAGGTACAACTATAAACTAGCTAGGAGAGTGAATGTATTACCATGAAGATTAAGAAACAACATAAAAAATGTTTCATTTATAAAAGGAAGCATAGATTCCTAGAAATTGGAGAGTATTTTCTATATTTTACTTCATAATTTATTTTTATTTTTAAATAAAAAATAAAGAGATAAGTGTTTATGTATATATAATGATTGTTAAGAAAAGTGTTTATATCTTCATTATTTTCTATAAATTTTATTTCATCACACATAATAGTTAGATGATGGAGGTCATGTGTAACTCTAATGGCATGAATTTGCACCCCTTTCAAATTCCTCGTTTACACACCTCCTACCTTAGATAAATTAAATCTAGTGATTCTATTCCAAGTCCTCCATTTGCTTCCCATCCACTTGGAAGTTGTTTTTAGTGTCTATGGAGGATATTGTGTTGGGGATGCTAGAACGATGTGTAGACATCTATGTGGCACATTGCCATCCTGATAGGTTTCTTGTCTATGAAATCCATAGAGGCCTTACAATTATCCATTAGAAATGAATTGCAATGCTTCTACTCCATTGATCGACCTTGAACGACTCCTTTACCTCTGATTTCATCTTCAAATTTTTATCTCATTCATTCTCTTCAACTTCTTGACCATTCAAACATTGGAAAACTCATTCTTCACTCTCTTCACCATGTTTTCACAACATTATCACCTCCATTGAAGTAGTAAGTTGGATTTTTTTGGACTCAATCTCTTCATTGTTGTAGAAACATCTACATTTTCATGATTGCACACTCTTTCCAAGTATTTTCTCATAATTAATCTCCCATCTTGCCAATTCTTTAGCATCAGTAGGTTGAGAAATGGTTTCCTTTAGATATCTTATTAGACCTTTTCCCAAGAGATAGTTTCATACTTATTTTCTCCATTTGGCATAATTATGTGGAGTTAAGAGTTCAATTTGAAATTTCCCCATTGCAAGAACACAAACCAATCAAAAATATACAACCAATCATTGAAATATTATCCCCCCAAATCACTCAATAATGAAACCACCCAAGCAATATCTGATTTGTGGCACTTTAGACTTAGTGCATTTATAGATGCCACTTGCCAAAAACACAAAGTGGTCTTGGTCTTGGTACATACAAATCTATAATTTTTTTACAATATATGAGATCTAGCTGATTACACCATTGGAAAGTACACAACAAATATGCACTTAAAAAGAAAAATCACCCAAAAATGTTACCATAGGAGGAAGATATGATCTCTTAAAGTTACAAAAATGAGGACAAAGCAAGAACACCTGTGAGAATCTAAAAATTATAGAAAATCCAGACCCCAAAATAGAAATCTGATTGCACCACTACAAAGAGCATGAATTTATTCCTAAAATAAAATAAAAATGCTTGAAGAAAGGATTCAAAAAGAGCAAGTTATGAGCCTCAAAATTTGGACAGAAAAAAAATAAAGCTCATCTCTGATGGGGGAAAATAAAAAAAAAAATGTTGATTCCAACAAAACACTGTGCTAAAATTGATGGTTATATGTACATCATGCATGGTGCTAGGTTAAATTTGATGGCCAAATGGCCATCATGCCAAAAAATGCCCTTCTATTGGAATATATGCTATGTTGGCAATGAAATATTCTCTTAGTGAGGATCAAAATCTCAAATGCTAGAATATTTTGGGAGGAAAAAAATTCTAAAGAATATTTTGTGTACCTTGTTTATGCACTATAATCTTTAATTTCTTTTGCTATATTATTTATTTTGCTAGTTTGAAAAATGTCACCCGAATTTTTGAATGGTGGGGCTACAGGATTATGTGGCCCACTTGGGAAAATAAGATTATGTCATGCGATGAAATGCATGGTGCAATATGTCTACAATAGGTACGGGTACCCACTAACGTAGGTACAATATGCAAAAAAATCCCTAGAAAATTGATTTCGACCCTTTTTTTCTTTTTGATATTTAATAAAAATTATTCAAACAAATTAAAAACTACAAATTTATTTTTACAAAGTATTTGAATTTTTTATTTTGTGGAAAATATAATAATTTTTTTGAAAAAATTGTACCGACATAATTATGACGCTTGGTGGGCTATACAGCTCCTTGGTAAAAATATTTTCCTTAATGGACAACTGCTCCAAATTCGATGAATTGACATTTGATCTTAGGATTTTTGGCCCTTCTATATGAGATGGCAGGGTTGGATTTGACCCAAAAAGCTCCAAAATTGCAGCTACCTTATGGATCTAGCAACCACTCTTCAGCTTCAAACCCTCATAGATTTGGCATCATATGTCCAATTTTGATGAAATAAAAGGAAAAACCGACTATCTCGAACCTCCTGAACTCAAAGGTGAGCTCAATTTTGCACCAACAAGCTCTGATTTGAACCTGCAATAAAGAGCCAAAAATGGAACCTCCCTAGAATCTAGTATTTCTATCATTTTTTTCTAATTCTTGAGATCATCATACAATGCAAGAGAAGAGCATACTCAAATATTCAATATTTACCATCTCTCTTCAGAAAAAGCCTATCTAATGGCACTCAACCCACTCTGATACCATGTTATAATTGGCTATCGAGATAGCCTGCCAAGATCTTGAGGCCAATTGAATAACATGAAGAGAGAATATAAATATGACAAGAATAAATTGTATTCTTATTAATTATGATTCAATGTTGGATGTGTCCAATGTATGAGAGACCCCTTGGTTATATACCCAAGGTGTGATACAAGATCTCATAATATTATGATAAGTGTCTTAATCATATGACATTAAACAACTTATCACAACTACCTAGGTCACATGTGAAACAAGTCAATAGATAAACTAAGAACTAATGGAAACTAATAGGTATTATAGAAAGATTCCTTCCTAGGACCTAAGTAAAATTAACATGTAAATAAGTCCCCTGGTAAAGAATTAACTAGGCACAAGAATTTAATTACACGAACAACAATTTCATCCTTGAAGATAAGCTCATGGCTAAGCTTTTCCGTAGGTCCTTTAAAGATACCTCTTTAGAATGGTTTTCCTCATTATCAAATAACTCAATTCATTCATTCAATTAATGTGTTGAGGCCTTTATTAACCATTTCCAAGTGCACATGACTCTTAGGATGACATTATTTTATTTGATGAGATGTAAAGAAAATGATGATAAAAAGGTTAATGATTTCATTTCATGCTACCAATTGCTTTATTCCAAAATTGACATAAAGATTATTGATCCTCACCTTCAATGAATGTTCATTGAGAAATTACAAGCTAATATACAATATAAGCTTGGAATGATGAAATTTCCTTCCTTCATACACTTATGTACTACCCTTCGTGATTATCAAAACCCAGTTAATAGTCATGAAACAAACCCCACCTCTAGTCATCCTGAAAAGTCTGAATCCACAAATAAAAACAATTACCAACCTTTTAGGAAACTAAATAAAGTTTTTCTTTCACTAAATCACCCTCAACCAACTCAACATGTTGATACCCAAGTGGATGTTATAGAGAAGACAAATCCTTTTACATTTGGGGATCTAACTAGAAAATTTACTCCCTTACCTGATACCCTCCATAACACCATGTTACAACTTCTAGAGAAGAACTTGATTTCCTTACCTCCTGTTAGAACTCCTAATCTTGATAAGCCATTGCCTCTGAACTTTAGATTAAATTCCTATTGTCATTTTCATCGACAAAATGGACATGATACGAAACATTGTAAGCGTCTTAAACATCTTGTGCAAGACCTCATTGATTCTAATCATATTCAAACTGGTGGTGTTTGTAGGATTTGACAAATGCAAATCCACAGCTCACCAAGAACACCTGCATGAAAATACCTAATGCTGAATAGAGACCAAAGAGACAAAAGCAAGGGTTTGGGAAATCTCAGCGGAGTGAGAGCAGAATTATTATTTCCCAAAAAAGTGAATTACAATAATTACAAAAACGGCATATAAGGTGAGAAACCCTAAAGCCAGAGAAAGCTAGGTTTGTGCATTTAATAATTAATAAACATATTAATTATTATGCACCTACAAATGACAAGCTTAAGTGAGTAGAATAATAGTTAGCATTAATAATTAAACCAAAGTGATTTAATTATAAAGGAAAATGAACTATTACTCTAACACCCCCCCTTAAGTGAAGCTCAGGAGGAAGCAAACCTAGCACAGCTAAGAAAGCAGGAAAAAATGGGTCCCGGCAACAAGGCCTGATCAGGTACCCAACTACAAAGAAATCTCTGTAAAACGGGGAAATAGAGAAAACCCAGTGGGAAAAACTCTACCCCAAAAAGAGATACAACAACATGCGGAAAAAAACATGAAGGAAGGAAGGCCTCAACAAGACCCCCCAAGGACAACTTCCGTCACCCCAAGCATAGAACGCAACTGAAGATAGCGCGGAGATGCAAAAGGTTTGGTGAAGATGTCAGCAACCTGCGCGTCAGTGGGGATGTACTCCAAAGAGAGAACACCATCCTGAATCTGCTGACGGATGAAATGCATATGAAGCTCAATGTGTTTAGTGCGCTGATGCTCCACCGGGTTGTGGGAAATGTGAATAGCACTCTGATTATCGCACCACAGAACAGTGGGACGATCAGGAGGAAAACCAAACTCAGTCATCAACTGTCGAAGCCATAAAATCTCCTGACTAGCATGCACTGCCGCTCTATACTCAGCCTCTGTAGATGAAAGTGTGAGCATTCTGCTTCTTGCACGACCATGTGATAGGACCAGAGCCAAGACAAAAGACAAAGCCAGAAGTAGACTTCCGATCATCAACATCACCAGCCCAATCTGAGTCAGTGTAGCCAACAATGTGAGGAGCCCCTGATGTGTAATGAATGCCATACATAAGTGTGCCCTGAATGTATCTCAAAATGCGCTTGGCAGCTTGCCAATGATTCTCATGAGGCTCATGTGAGAACCAAGAGACTAGATGAACTACAAAGGAGAGATCAGAATGAGTGTGTGTCAGGTACAACAAATTGCCAACCAACTGCCGATACAATGTAGGATCCACTGAAGGCGAAGTGCGAGAGGTAGACAAAGTAACACTCGACTGAAAAGGTGTGGGAGCAGGCTTACAATCAAGCATATCAAAGCGCTGAAGCATGTCAAGAGCATACTTTTGTTGGTAAACAAAGATCCCAGCAGGTGACTGAACAATCTGCAGACCTAGAAAGAAGTGTAATAGACCCAAGTCTGTCATCTCAAACTGCTCCATCAATGCGCGTTGAACATCCTAAATCATAGAAGATGAGCTACCTGTGATGAGAAGATCATCGACATATAGCACAAGGATCAAAACCTCATCCTCAAGATGTTGAATGTAGACTGTAGGATCGGAATGACAACATGTGAATCCTGTAGAAAGCAGAAAGGAGTCCATCTTCTCATACCAAGCCCGAGGGGCCTGTTTGAGACCATACAAAGAACGCCGAAGTCTGCAAACCAAGGAGGAATCCTGCACAAATCCCTGAGGCTGCTCCATGTAAATCTCCTCACTAAGATCACTGTGCAAGAAAGCACTCTTCACATCCATCTGAAAAATGGGCCATCCCTTGAGAAGCCGCGAGGGATAAGACAAGGCGAATAGAGTTCATCTTGGCGACAGGGGCAAATGTCTCAGTGTAATCAATACCCTCAACCTGTGAAAAACCCTTCGCAATAAGATGTGCCTTGTACTTATCAATAGAACCATCAACAGCAAACTTAGTACGATACAACCACTTGCATCGCACTAACTTTCTTCCCTTAGGAAGAGAACAAAGATCCCAAGTATGATTCTTCATCAAAGAAGAATACTCCTCCTCCATAGCACTGTCCCACTCAGTATGTCTTGTCGCTGCCCCAAATGTCTGAGGATCACCACAAATAGCATGACTCAGAAGACTAGAACCTGCAATATGAGACCGGGTGCGACGGGAAGTGGAAGGGTCACCAGCCAGAGATCCTGCAGCATCAACTGTAACACGAGCCCATCTAGGCATCTGTGGAGGATCCTGTGGTGGAGGTAAATGGGGATCACTAAGATCATCATCCTCATCATCCTGAAACAAAGTTGGAAGAGAGGAGGGAGTAGTGGTAAGTGAAGTAGACTCTGGAAGCGGGGTATCTACTGTAGGAAGGCGCTCATCAAACTGGACATCCCGTCGAAACAGGACCTCTCTGGAATCAGGGTCAAACAACCTGTATGCCTTAACATCCTCACAGTAGCCAACAAAAATGAGGTGTCGGCTCTTCCGCTCCATTGCTCTCCTCTGAGCGTCAGGCACAAATGCCCATGCTTCACTACCAAAAACTCAGAATGAAGATATATCAGGCTTGACATGAGACCAAGCCTCCTCAGGAGTCATATGTCGAACTGCCTTGTGAGGCATCCGATTCTGAATATAGTTGGCACAATTGACTGCCTCTGCCCAAAAAGATGAATCCATGGACCTGGACTGTATCATACAATTAGCCATCTCCCGAAGTGTTCTGTTCTTTCTCTCTGCCACACCATTCTGCTGAGGGGTGTAGGGCACTGAAAACTGATGCTGAAGACCATGTTCAGAGCAAAAATCCCTGAAAGTTGGTTCACATACTCCCCCCCATTATCTGTGCGTATCCGACGAATAGAAAGACCAGATTGCTTCTCCACAAATGTCTTAAAGACTCGAAATGAGTCAAAGACATCAGACTTGTACTTCAAAAAGTACACCCATGTGCGCCTGAAGAAGTCATCAATGAAAGTAAGCACATATCTGGCACCGGAAAAAGAAGGAGTAGGAAATGACATGAGGTCACTATGAATCAACTCCAATGGTGCCAAAGCACGAGTAGCTCGTCCCTGAGGAAAAGGATCCCTATGTTGTTTGCCAAGAACACAACCCTGACAAACCCCATCAGTGCAAGTAATCTGTGGAAGCCCAAGAACAAGTGCCTGTGTGCTCATCTGCTGAAGATATCTGTAATTGACATGGCCCAAACGCTCATGCCAAAGTCTGCTCACTGAATCTGCATGTGCTATAAGACAGGAACCCATGCCAGCAGAAGACTCAAATCCATCAAATCTGTATAGTCGGGATGCAGTGTCAACACTCCCAGTAGCCACAATCATATCAGAATCATGTAAGTCCCGAATAACCACATCATGTGGTGAGAACTCAACTGTCTTACCAGAGCCAGAGTGACAAATCTGATAGATAGACAGTAGGTTCGTCGAAATGTCAGGGACAAAGAGAACATCCTGAAGAGAACCCCCAGCCAATGCAACAGAACCAGAACCCAAAAAAGAAAGATGAGATGAGTTCCCAACAGCAATCTGTGAAGTAGCACAAGGAGCAAGTGAGGTGACCAATTGCTGAGTGTGAGTCATGTGGTGAGAGGCACCGGAATCAAGAATCCAGGTGGGCCCAGAAGTCATAGCTCGTGCAGTAAGAGCATGACCTTTCCCTGTAGGGGAGGATGTGGACTGAGGAGCTGAAATGTGATGCTCCTGCATGGCTTCCTCTAAAGCCTCCAAATGTTTCCAACACCAAGAAATGGGATGTCCTTCCTTTCCACAAAAGCTACAGGTCTCAACTGATTTCTTCTTAGTCTTGGAGGTAGACTCAGTAGACTTCGAAGAAGATTTACCCTTGGAAGGGTTAGCTGGAGGTTTTGAATCAGTTTTCTGTGCAGGTTTGGAGGAAGACTCATTGCCTGCGGAATCTTTCTTCGGTTTGCCTTTCTGTTTTGGTTTCCCCTGTGAAGACTGAGCAACCAATGCTTGGCTAGAAGAGCCAGAAGCATCCATCTGTTGGATCTTTGCCTGTTCCCGTGTCAACCGATCACAGAATGTCTCAAAAGAAGGCATGGTGTGTCTAGCACCCAAAGCATCCATGGTGGAGTAGAAAGTGGAAGAGAAGATCTGATACTGTCCTCGCAACTTTGAGAGTATCAAGAAGATACACTCATCATCTGTCTTGGTTTTCCCACATCCCTGCAAAACTGAGCGCAGAGACTTGAACTTCATCAAGAAGTCCTCAATGGTGGGAAAGCCGGTAGGTGTCAAAGTAGTCAGCTCTGCATCAAGCTGTAGTGCCCGGAATTCATTGACAGTGCCAAACAAATCTGAAAACTTGCCCCAAATGGCCCTAGGAGTGGTCAAACCATCCAAGTGAAAGAGGAGACTGTCGGAAATGTTCAGTGCAATCAAGCCCATGGCTTCATCCATTTTATTCCTGTGCTGAAGAATCTCAAAAGGACGTTGTAGGATAGGTTGATGTTCATCTAGGCATGACCATAAGCCACGTGACATGAGTAGCCTGGTCATGTGTGCTTTCCAGGTGTGGTAATTGTGCGGTGTCAGCCGGGCCACAGAGGGGTCCGACATTGAGAGAAGAAAAAGATAGAAGTAGAAGGGTCATTTTCTGAAAGTAAATGATAGAAAGCAAAAGTACCCCCCCACAATGTATGATTCTAACCCTCGTACAACAAATAATCAAATACTGAAAGTACAAAAAATGAGGAAAAAACCTGAACGCCAGATGCAGAGAGAGAGGAAAATGAAGCCTCTACTTCAACACCAAAAAATAGTGCTCAAATTTGAATCAGAACAAGACTAGCATAATCATGTCCGGCTCGGAAACACCTTTCGACGATATTTCGTTTTCTGAAAACGGACACCGTATGCCCAAGATATGGCCAAAAAACCACAGGTACCCCCAAAAACAAGCTCCCTGGAAAAACACAGTCCCGACAAATAATTTGACGGCCGTATGGCCATCATGGAAGCAGTGGTGGCGGCCCGGGGGTGGCCGGTAATTGCGGCGGCGACGGGGACGCTGATGGCGGTAGCTTGTGGCGTTTTGATTAAAAAATGGTTTTTTTAAAAAAAATTTCGAGTTTTGCCTCAATTTTTGAGCCCGTATGGCCCTGATAGGTCAAATTTTTTTGCCTGTGGTCACTGTAACCAAAATAGTCAAACTTTATATGAATTTTGACTCTCCCGGGCCTTCTGGATGCGATGGTGGAGTCTGTTTTTGCTCAAACGGCTCCAAAAGAAAGTGCCTCCTTCAAAGTGACAGAAAAACCCTAGAGAAGTTGTGGTTGTCGCCTTTGAATCGTGGCCTCAAACACCTTCAAACCAGGCAATGACAGGGTGGCTCTGATACCATGTAGGATTTGACAAGTGCAAATCCACAGCTCGCTAAGAACACCTGCATGCAAATACCTGATGCTGAATAGAGACCAAAGAGACAGAAGCAAGGGTTTGGAAAATCTCAGTGGAGTGAGAGTAGAATTATTATTTCCCAAAAAAGTGAATTACAATAATTACAAAAGCGGCATATAAGGTGAGAAACCCTAAAGTCGGAGAAAGCTAGGTTTGTGCATTTCATAATTAATAAACATATTAATTATTATGCACCTACAAATGACAAGCTTAAGTGAGTAGAATAATAGTTAGCATTAATAATTAAACCAAAGTGATTTAATTATAAAGGGAAATGAACTATTACTCTAACAGTGTCAATGATCAAGGAAATAAGTTTGTTTCCCCTCCCAACCAAAACTTTCAAATCTTTACCAATCCCATGCCAAGTCATAATATTTCATTTTTCAAAGATAGTGAAACTAAAAAGAATGATGTGATGAATGTTGACATAGATGATGAATACATAGATACTAATAAATAAAATCCTATGAATAATATGGTTGGATTGATCAAAATTCAACCTTGTAAGGTCCAAACTAAAACACCTCTTGACATTGCTTTATCATCAAAAGATATAGCTAGAAATGCACCTAATTGTCCTCTTTACATAGCTGACTAAATCAATGATAAGCCCACTAATGAGATATTAATTGATAATTTCTATGGAGAGAATGTGATCATTGAATAACTATTACTTGTGCATGAACTCTATCAAGATACATATGATAAATCAAAAGCATAGATAACAACACATGATGGTTTTTCTTGCCCTATGATTTATTTGATCATCCTTCCTTTAAAATTTGGACCCAAAAAAATAGATATGTCATTCTCCATCATCTCGACGTTGGATCAATTTTGTGTGAAGCTTGGTTATCCATGGATAGGCTCCATGGAAGATGTCCTATTAGTTGTTCATAAATGTTGAAATTTTCTATTTGACAATGAAATCTTTACTGTGCACCATAGTGGCTTTAATCTTGTGTCTTCCCATGGGAAATTTTCATTGGATTTATTTTGTCTTGAGCCTATTGAACCTATTAAACCTTGTGAGGACCTCTTTTTCAAATCCTATCAAAATTTTAAGGCAAAACACATAGCATGACTATCCCTTCAATACATACCTCAACCCATGACTGAGCCTCTTATCCTTTGACAAAACCATGATAGAACCAAAAGACATTCCAAATAACCAAGGTGAATCCAAGGTAGATCCTTCACCTATCTCATACAAACAACCAAGAGACAACCAAAATAATCCTGTCATACCTCCTAAGATAAAACAAGTTTATAAAGCTAAAGAGAAAGTGGTCGAACAATATCCCATGGCTCCTTTCATTCCTACTGTGAGGGAAGAGAAGAAATGTTCAATTGATAAACCCACTCCTACACAAACACAACTTAAAAATCGTACCAAAATAAATAAAAATTCTACAGAGCATACGCACAAATGTCGTGGTATTGCTTGAAGGTTTAAAGAAGAGAGTAACAAAGAAAATCAACATCAAAATTCAAGTGGATCAATAAATGATGAGTCTCCCTCTTCACCACAAAAAAGAGATCCTATATTGAAACAACAACCCAAAATAGAATCTTGTTTGGACATCATCATTCGACCTCACATTGTGATTAACTTTGATGATGACGATGAGATTGCTAAAATTGATGAGGAAGTTCATAATGAGTTGAATATATTTTTCTCCTCATCTATGAGCTTAAATGACAATTCTCCTAAAAAGAGTTTTGACCTTGGTGCTTCTCCTTGTTTGGCACTTTCTTTTTTCCATTTGGCTAGTTGTTCATCTTTTGTATATGATAAACAAGATTGAGATGTGGATGACCTACTATTGGTTGACTCGCATGTGCCTTACCAAGCTTTCCTTTGTCTTCTTTTTCATGTTATGTTTGTGATTGCATGTGTGTAATGTGATCCCTTATACCATTATGTTTGATGTATCTCTCCCTTTTTTGATATTCCTCTATTTGTGTCTACATTCTTTTATATGTCGTAAACCTTTATGTTTTCTTTGTCTTGTATTTTCCTTTTGGGGATGATATAAGGTGTCGAGACATTTAGGTCTCTTCCATGTTGACCCAAAATATTTTCCTTTATTTTTATTTTTTTTGTCTTGTGTTTTCCTTTTGGGAATGACCTAAGGCATCGAGACATTTAGGTCTCTTCCATATTGACCAAATTTTTTTTCTTTTTTTTCACTCTCTTTGTGTCATTCTTCCTGTTCCATGAGTATTTGGGAAACGATGAAAGTTTTGAGCTATCTAAAAACATTGTACCAATGACATACTAACCCCAACTCTATGGATCCCTTGTGTTATTTTGGGATTTCATTGTGGGGGAAACCCATTTTCATGACATAGCTTTATTTGGAAGCATATGACTTGGCATAGGGATTTCCGAATAAGATAGCATTCATAATTTACTACTTTAAAGTAATTTCTCACATCATGGTGTTTATAAATTTCTTTAAAGTGGGGAGATACATTAGCATTATTCTTTTGCAACTCATGTTTCATTGTGTGGTCTTCTTACTTCGTGTGATGCATCTTTCTCTTGGTGATGACATTGGGTGTGATTTCCCTCAAGAGAATGATCTTTCTTAGCATATTATATTCCTCTTAGTGGCTTGATGCGACACATTGCATCCTATGAAGACTAAAATCTACATTTATTCAAGATTGACAAATATGAGTTAAATTAGCCAATATTGAACAAATGGAATAAAAGCCTTCCCTATGAAATTATTGAGCAATGTAAAGGAAATAACAACATTATCAAACTAACAAGATGAATATGAAAGCAATATGAATATGAAAGCTATTCCTAAACCACTCAAACTTCAATCCCATAGGCGGATTGGTGCTCTTTGATGTGAGAAGAGAGCCCTTTCCCAATCCCTGATAAGCTAAAATGATGATTATAGTACAGATACATGAGATTATGCATCCAGTTGCCTATAGTAAGAATGCCCAAATTGTAGATGCCAATGAAGGAGAAAACCCCTTGAATTTATAGGTGAGATTGAAGAGAAGAGGCAAGGTTGAGGAATGTGGGACTAATCCTAAACCAATAGGAAGAAGCCACTTGTCACTTTGTGAATGGGCCATGGTTGTTCAAGTTTTGGTTCATGTGCAAGATAAATGCATTTAGGTGAGTTTCAAATTTGAAAAATGTCATTAAATGCATGTGGTTGAGAGATTTTGGGGGAATTTGTTTGGCTAAAAAATTCAAACAAAGGGAGTTAATGAGGGCATATTCCTTGGGAATATTCTTTGTGAGGAAAATAGATCTTTTTAATAAATCAAAATAAATGATTTATTGTGCAAGTGGGAAAAGCTAGAGGATGGGACATGGGTTAGGCTTAGCATTAATCATTGATTTGATTAATTAATCTAGTGATTAGTTGATTGTGAAATTTTGACTTAGATTTTTGGGTTAAGATAAATCAAAATGAGATGAGATAATGATCATTAGTCATTTAATTAAATACATGTGATTTAATTAAATCAAGAGACTTTAGGAGATAATCAAATAAAAAATGATTTATTTAATTAAAGAGATAACAATTAATTAAATTTATTTATTTAATTAATAGATGAAATAATGTTCAATGAAGCATGATTAGATGCATGAGTCAATTTTTCATGTCTATATTTTTCCCTTCTTTGAAGCAATGTACTCGTTGCATTGGTTCAAATAATGATGCCGCTAACATCGAAATTAAAAAAAATTCTGATTTTTTCGGATGCCCAAGCGAAAAGAAGTATGTTAGTACATTGGCCCCTTAGGAGATCGAGTAAAAATATTCGATTTGAGGTCGATCTAATGACAAAGAGGTTCAAAATGGATGTATGGATGGCTATGACTAACTAATCTATATGATAATGATGATGTAAATGAGATTTTTGGAAGATGCTTAGAATAACAAATCTATATTATCCTAAACAACTTAAATGATTACGCAATGCATGTGAGATGGATGAGATGGATAATGTTGTCCTATGATGATATGACGTGATTATGCAGGATGGAGGATGGATATAGGATGGATGCATTGTTAGTGCGAAAGTGGATAGAAGAATGAGAGGGATCAACCCTTAAATCCAAGAAGATGTAGAAGTCTAACAAGCCCCCTAGTCATTGAGAATTTATTGGATATGATGATGAATGATGATGATGTATTGATTATCCAAGGATGGGAGAGATAAAGATCATACCCTTATTTATATTTGATAACACACATAGGTGTGATGCATCAAGGTATAAAGAACGAGGATGGCATTGCGCCTACTGTGATGGACTTTGACTCGACAATCCGATAGGAGTATTCCTATTCACACTTAGCATACGAAACCTTATTCAGGATGCAGTTTAGATATTCTAAACATCTCGAGCCAAAACATAAAAAGGAAATCCTTCTTATGTGGTCAACAAGACACCTAAAACATCTTCCCTATAAGAAAAACAAAGCACACATGACAAATTTATTTTACAAGAACATCCAACAAGTACAAAAAATAACAAGATAATGATCATTGTGCCATTCCTTTCTCTCTAAATATTTTTGTTTAGACATCGTAGAGAGGTCCTTGGAATGAGCGCAAAATAAGATAAGTCTAAAAAATAGACCAAGATAAAGTAAACAAACAAGACAATGTTCTTCGTACCGCTAGCCAAGACTAAACTACGGTGATACCTGATGCTGATGTCCATCGCAGGAAGGTCGTATTTCTAGGAAATGTTGTGATCAAGATTTTGATGAGATTGATTGGATGATAAGCTACTAATACTTCGAGTTGGCCAACTTGTTGACTTAAAGATCTAGACTTGATACTTTGACGTTTAGGTTCCAATTGTGGGAACTGCTAGACTTGCTTCCGATTGAATTACCAAAGGATGAAAGCAACAATTGATTTATTATGAATGATGATTATTGCGGGTGAAACCAAGATGAGATAGATGCACCATTTTGGTTTTTTTCAAATGTTTTGAGGCTGTTTTTGGAATTTTGAGATGTTTTACAAAATTTTTTGGTATTTTTGAGATTTAGGAATGTTTTTGAGTTTTGAAGAATTTTTTTAATGTTTTGGATTTTTGATTTTTGAAAGTTTTGGAGTTTTGAAGAATTTTTGAATTTTATTTATTTTTTATTTTTTTTAATGTTTTTGAGTTTTGAAGAATTCTTTGAATGTTTTTGGATTTTTGATTTTTTTGATGTTTTTGGATATTTGATTTTTTGAATGTTTTTTAATTTTTGATGATTTGGATATGGATACGTGATGATATCAGTGCTTTATTTTGGGATTTTGTTAAAAATCAAGCTAGGGTTGATTGATCAGATTAATGGATTGATGATGATAACATTGTTGAGGATACACAACAATGCAAGGATAGTGTTAAGCAACACAAGGATTGGGAAGGATATCTCGAAATGATGATGGATTGATTGGATTTGTTTGATTAGGATTGATGAAGCTTGATTTGGAACAATTTTTTTTTATGATTTGATGTGACACTAATGTGCAAGTTAGATACGACTGATATGATTTGCTTGGATTGATGTTTATTGAAAGATAAAGCTTGATAAGGAACATTGTCTTGTCAAAATATGCCATGGCCTAGTGATTTGGATTTTGGTTTAAAAATGCTTGACCAAGTTGATGTCACATTTTTCCAATGTTCGGATCACCACATAAGCTGGAGGATATAGATCAGGATTTATTCCCGAAGCAAGATGCAAATATCTACCCCTAGTGTCTAGCAATGTATGGATTGCCATGGGTGGATTCTTGGATGAATGAATATGGATTATCTTGTGATAAGATAAGGGTGTTCAAATAGAGGAATATTCCTTCAGATAATGCTTCAAGGCTCAGACAACGTTGGATAAGATAGGATCAATGAAAATGACCCATGTCAAGATGTTTACCATAAGCAAGTGTGAAGTGTGCACCAAACCTTCATCAAGCTCAAGATAAGATAGATAGATGGAAATGGGTTGGATAAATGGTTCATGGATGAACGAATGATATGGATGGAATGCTGGCTTCATCTTAGATGCGATAATATGCTTTCTCCTAAAATGACGCACGTAGATGCTAGATTCTACACATGACACCTATTTGCTAGGTTTTCATCATGGTACTTTCCCAAAGCGTCGCCCATGCGATTTTCACTAGAGGATGATTTTTTCTTTATTGTTTTCAATCCTTTTTCTAATTTTTTTTTGGGATTTTTATATTTTTTGATGTTTTTTGTATTTTCTGAGAGATTTTAAGTTGATGTTGAATCACTTGGTACTGCTGACATTCATGTTTTTATCATAATGTGCCATCAATATCCTGCTTGAAGAAGCTTCTTTTCCAAGATATGTGCACTTGAAAGCAAATTTTGAGAAATTTGTTCTGCTTTGTTGATACCGGAGTTAACCCTGTCTTTGTGTGCACATCACAATAGAGTGCCTTCTAAATCCTTATGATGAAGGGTCGCCGCCAATACATGGTTAATTTAAGAATTGGATATCATGTATGGAGGCGTGAATGGTGGAGTGTGTTTAGGAATAAAATATGGACTGGTTGATGGTTTGGAACCTTTGACTCTCCAAACTTGGGAAGATGAGCAATTATGGATGGATATGAAAGTGCGTGTGGAATTAGGACCAACAACTCGATATACTTTGTACGTTACTTGAGAAGCTTGCTTTTTCCTTTGTGGACATATTTGATGGATACTTTTCCCTTTTTGATTTTGCCCCATTGTTTCTTTGACTAATGGAGTTTGATAGGGATCATTTGTATTTTTTGGTATCCATATGTATTTGATTTATCCTTTATGCTTTAGTAGTTCTTTTTTATTTAATGACATTTTTCATGCTTTGATTCAAATCTTTCTTTTGATGTTGGTCCCAATTCGTGGATGGGGTGATGGGTGTATGAAGATTTGTGACGTGGTGGGTTGTAGTATTGCATTGATTCCATCGTAAGGATTCTTCGTGCTCCATATGTTTATGTTTGTTTGACACGAAGTTTCCACCAATTTTGTTGAAGTATCACTAATATGTTTATATCCATTGATTATCAAATAACCAAGGCCTTGATGTTTAGGATTGCCAATAATCTGCACTAGTTCTAGGATACCTTGTTCATGTAGACCTAATCCTTTGCCTTGATAATTCATCTGCTAAAAATTTTTATTCACAATAGGATATGATTTACCTTGGAAACAAGGTGCTAATCCTTCTCTGCTCTGTGGTGGATCTTCTAAGGTGCTAACTTCTTCATTGATAAGATAGCTTTCCCTAAAAATGGTAAGTGATCCAATTTTATAAGTGATAAGATCCTCCATATGTGGGATAGATTCTTGATTGATATATTTAGCTTGATCTTGTGACATATCATATTTTAATGCTTTTTCAAGCGATGTTAAAGATTCACTATCCACATAAAAGTCTTTCTCATGATTCATTTCACAAGATGTTTCTAATTCATGAATTTTGTAGGAGCCTTCTTCATGATCTATTTTTGATATGTTTCCACAAGATTTTTCTGATTCACCACTTCTATAGAAGCTTTCTTCATTATCCACTTCTAATATGTCTCTAGATTTTTCCATATCTTGGTTTTGTGTAAAAATGTTAAGAGTAGGAGACTCTTGTTCCTTGGTAATGATGTCAAGAGTATGATACTCTTGTTTTGAATGAAGATCATTTATGTGTCCATCCAAAGAAATCATATTGTGGGTAGACGGAGGGGTATGTGATATATGGATATGATCATCATTTGTGACATCTTGTATAGATAGAAGAGTGCCCATTAGATCATTGTAGTATCTTGGAGATACAAATTCTCAATCTTGGTTAATGTCAAAATTGCTTTCGACATGCTTTGGATCAAGTTCTTGACATGGATCAATTTCAAAGGATGGATTGTCTACAAGGGATTTTTGGACATTGTTATTAGGAATGGGAAGTGGATCAATATCTTGTTGATCTTTGAGGATTCCTTCACTATCCGCAATCATGAGGTCAAAGGATGCCAATATGTCTTGGGAAGGACCATTGCTAGACCTTGATGGAAGATTTTTATCATGATTTGGAATGAATTCTCGAGATATGTCTTCTAACTCATAAGGTGATGTAGAGAAATTTTCAATATGATCATTAGTCGATGGATCATGTATTATGTCAGTAGGATCAAATAATGTCAACATTTCTTGAAATAGATCACTAAAAAGTGGCTCTTGATGAATGTTGATTTGATCAATGGGTGGGGTAGACATATCTTTACAGTGCTCATTAGTGGATTGAGTTGATCATTGTATTCAGTAGTTATGGTGGAGAAATTGTCAATGTTTTCAACCATAGGATCAAATGATGTTAACATTTCTTGGATTAGATCATTCTTGGGCATCGTTTGTGAGTTTTGATCATGACTGAAAAGTGGCTCTTGGTGTGTGTTGATTTGATCATTGGATGAGATGGAAACATCTTCAATGTTCTCATTAATGGATAGACCTTCATCATTATTTTTAACAATTATGGTGGGGAGGCTTTTAATTTTATCACCAATGGTTTAATTTTGATTATTGTCCCCAATAGCTATTAGCTTTTGATAAATTAGATCTTTGATGAGATTTTTAAGCTGAATATAATTTTATGTTGTGTGTCTCTTTGTTTTGAGAAAATCACGAAGGTGTTTCTCATCATACCCTTGTGGTTCACCATGGGCTCTTGATAATTCATATAAATGGGGATTTTAATGATTTTTTCTTGTATCAACCGTTGCATGACCGATTCAATAAGTTCCCTAAGTGGTGTGTATTTTCGTTTGTTACCTTGTGGGAGTCGTACTTCAAATTGACCTTGTGGTGATTGATCTTTGTGATGTGGTGGTTGATCTTTGTGATGTGGTGATTGATTTTTTTGTTGATGTCATTGATCCTAATGTCCAATTTCTTGACATTGGAGATATTGTTCTTGATGTCATTGTGGAGACAACTCAATGCTTTGATGACATGGTTCAACCAATGGAAGAGTGTATTGATTTTGGGTTGGAGATGTCTCTTGGCCCAATGGATCAACTAATTTGGCAATTTAAGCAATTGGATCCCACAAAATTTGATCTTGATATTCTTGATATGGTTGATTTGGTTGTTCAGCAAGCAAATTTGGAATGCATCCTTGTGGTTCTTTCTTGGGATTGTGGAAAAGTTGATTATGGATAATGCTCTGATTCGGTGTGATGTTTATATTCAGCATGATAGATTGAAATTGAACATTGTTGTGGTTGGGAATCATATTGCCTTGATCTAGGTAACTTTGATTTTGTGTGGTGTTACCTTGACTTGGACCAATACATGGAGTTGTCAACATATTGCTTGGATTTTGAAGAAAATTTGTATGATTTGCAGCCACATCTATCCCAAAGTTTACCAAGTGTGAATTTGAAATTCCCATGTTTGGTAAAATTGTATTTGACATGTATGGATGTGGTGGGATAATGTTGTTTGCTTGAATATTCATGCATTGATTGTTTGGTTGATAGATTTGAGGGTTTGGAATTTGATTTAAATCTATCATAGGGAAAGGTAGTCCACAACTTAGATTGGGGATATTCATGTTGAGGTTTGGAGGAGATGATTATGCTATGCATAAATGTGAGTTTTGATAATCAATTGGCATTGCGAGACTTGGATAGTTTGGTTGACTTGAATTACTCATGATGTATGAGTTGATTTCAAACTCCATGTTTTTCTTGTGTTTTGACCTTGCTGACCTCTGAGGGGTTTAGGACCAATGATGAGATGAAGGATGAAAGGGGTGAATGATATGGGTGTTTAAACTTTTAGGAACTTTGGATCAATGCTAGACTTTAGGACTTGATTTGATTTGATTTTTATTTTGAAGATAGTTTGACTAAGCGTGTTAAGTCAAACAAAGTGATAATGAATTGGATAATTTGACTAAGTGTGTTAAGTCAAACAAGATGATAATGAACTTGTAAAACCTAGGAAGTTGTGTTATCCTAGAGTAAACTCATACAAAAAAGATATTTTTGCTAGGTGTGTTAAGCCAAACAAGGTGACTATGGATTGGATAATTTGACTAAGTGCGTTAAGTCAAACAAGGTGACAATGAACTTGTAAACCTTAGGAAGTTGTGTTATCCTAGAGTAAACTCATACAAAAAGGATAATTTGGCTAGGTGTATTAAGCCAAAAAAGGTGATTTTGACTTTTTCTAAAGATCTAGCATAAGTGATGATTTCAAAGTTTCCAAGAGTTTTGTTAATGAGATGATGTTTTATTGAGGTTTGAGATGGGTGAAGTGTTTGACTTGATCCTAGATGAACCTAAGAGGACTCTTTTACTAGACCAAGATATTGAAGAACATGCTTTTCCCTAAGAGTAATTCAACCAAAAGACCAATGTTTGCATGGAAAACCATAAGACAGAAGATTGCAAGCACATGTGTGAGGTTCGATTGGAGTTAATCTTGATTAATGACTTTATTTTTACCACAATCACTTCTTGCATATTTTTTCAAACTGAATTTCCAATGTCCTAATTTTCTTTCATCCCACAAAGTGCATTATGTGGAAATGAAGAAAATCAAGGCAAAGGTTACCTAGTGTTGAATTTAGTGAGAAAATGGAGATATAAATTTAAATTTTTAGAAGCCTCTATGGATAGAATCCCTAGGGAAAGCAATAAAACTTGAATTTTATCAATGGTATTTTCTTCCTAAAGGGTTTGAGATTTTGATGAAAGTGTTGAATGTTTTTTTTTCTAATGTTTTCAAGCAACAAAAGTGTTTTGATTTCAAGAGTATGCACAATCCTAAGATGAAAAGACAATATTTATTGGGTTCCCATTTGGATAAATCCAAGTGCGCATATTCAATGCAAATGATTAGATGCTTGACCACACTGGCTCCCCTCCACGACACACACTTCTTAGGTCAGCCAATCATTAGTACCCATGAATCTCCCATGGCATAATTTTCATCTCTACAATCGAATCACATGTATACATGGGGCGGCTTCAAAGGACATGACCTTTTGCACCAAAAATTAGAAAGGATTTTGGCCTTTCTACAACAAGGGATTTTAATTCAGACTTTCCATTGCTGGAGATTGACCCATGTGGCGAGAGACTATTACTGCCCTTCTTGTCGGAGCCAACTGTGTGATACAGTCTTTTGTTCTAGTACCCACTTTTATATCCCAATTGGAAATACACTTGTCCTTAGTGTGTTACCGGTTGGGTCGGTCCCTTGGGTGAGTACTTTTTCCCACAAGTCAGGCCCTCTAAAGGTGTACAATAGAAAGAAAGTGCATTCATATTTTGATCATCTTTGTTTGCATGAATAAAGAGAGAACACTCGCAATGTCCTTTTCTCACACTTAACAATTTTGTTCAATTTTAGATCCGCAAATCAAAGTGTGGAGGCAATCTTTTAAACAAACTAATATCACAAAAATAATTTTGATTCTCTAGATCGCTGTGAAGCGCGAGAGAAGCGCATATGCCTTTTAAATGACATTAATTTGTGAAAAATATTGCAAAGTATGAAAAAAACTTGTTCATTTTAAGTCTACAAAGCAATGATTTTGATTCATTTTAAAGCACCAAAACGAGATTTGAAGGTTTCCTTGTTCGATTGTTAGCCCCAAATGAAATCTAGTGAGTTTCTACGTTCAATTTTAACCAAGTTGAAGAGATAAAATCAATGGTTAATTTTAAACCCAAAATATGAAGTGAGTTGTCCTAAAACAGAAAACAAAAGTAGCAGATGAAAGCCCTAGATTATTACAACAAGCATTTAAAAATGCTTTTCTTAAGTTTATGTTCATATCTTCGACTCAAGTTTTCTTGAATTTGATTCTCATGTGAGAAAGGCCACCATTATTTCCTTATACTAACTGTAAGAAAAAAACCCATAGGTTAGAGTGATTTATCATCAAATTACAAAGCCACTTACAAAAGAGTGTCACTTTACTCATTTATATTCATGAGACTTAAGTATAGTATGCTAAATCCATTTGGGTTATAAAGATTAAATTATAATCAAATCTACCATGTGCAACAAAATACTCAAAAGATGAACAAATTTTTACAAATGAAAATATATTTATCATTGTGTTGTCCTCGATATGCCTTTTCAGAATTCTAGGATTCTCTGTCAAGCATCTAATACAAGAGATATTTAAACAAAAGTGATATTCAACTCTTTACCAAATGTGCCTAATCACTTTTCCTCATTCAATTCCTGAAGTGAATAGAATTAAAAAAAAAGGCACATAAACTTGTACATTACTTAGCATTTCTGCTAGCAAGACAACATTTACCCACACTCATGTCTCCAAAATATTGAGAAATAAATTTTCCTCAAATAATTATTATGACCGGGGAGCGACAGATAATTATTAAGTCCAAATGATCTCCATTTAATGTAGACAACAATAAGAAGTAAATAAAGCTTGATGTGCCTTGAGAAATGGTGAGAGTGATGACAAGAATATCAAAACTCAAGACATAAGAATCAAATGAGATCACATCAACAAGATCATGAATGATCACACCATAAAAATCATTCAGACATGCGCTTTCATTTAAAAGTTTTTTAAAAAAATCCAGAAGCTTTGAATCTTGACTTGCTTCTCAGGTCAGCCAACATGAAATATTAAATAACATGTTGTGAATTTTAAGGTTTCATTATATGGATTATTTCCATGTCCAATATTTCATTTTCTTGGATGTGTATAATTGTGATCCTCATAATGATCATATTTTCAATGGTATGATTGAAAAAGTTACCTGCTAATTTTATAAACATTTTAGCAACAACCTGCCTTCAGCTCGCCTCTCTGACCAATTTGTAAACATTTGTTAAAGGCTCTTTGAAATGGTACCCTCCACACATTCAAACACCTTTCTAAAATCTGTAAAAATCCCAATTATACACATCTAGCAATTTTAAGAGAAACACAATCAAATCTGCACAAGATATCTTGAGTAATCACTGTTGAGGCTGTCAGAAAAATTATGTTAATCTACACATGAATTAAGATAAATTTATATTTAAAGGGGGAGCTTGTATTGCATTGAAGAACGCCTTCTAGTGTAATGTCAAGATCATACAAAACGAGCTTTGAACTGTCAGGAAGACCAAATCTTAAAGCATATCTTAAAGCTTTGAACTAATAGGAAGACCAGATCTTAAAGCATTTCTCTATCATGTGCTACAATTAGATGACCAAATTTGGAGCTTCTATAGTGAACGCCCTATGAAATATGACCCTTGTCTATGGGCTTTATACCACGGCGACATGTTATCTATAATACTTGCATGGAGTAACACCTACAAGTTGAGCTCAACTTGGCATGATTTATTAAATGCAGTAGTTGATGGATCATCAATATCGAATTTAGCATTTTTCAAGCTTGTTCTTGGAGAAGCGCTAAAGTCACATCATGGATCACCCTGAGCACACTTCTCACAAATGAATGTTTTCGCCACGCTAATGATTTCGTCTTACAAACTGCTTCAATTCCAAATTTTGATGGAGTCCCGATGGTGATTGCTCTTGGGGAGCATTTATTTGATGATTAAATATCTGCATCACAACTTGAATTGATCCATTCTAGAATATCTTATAGAAAAAAATCTCTGACACACTTCTTGGCTTTTCGAAAAATACATCTAGTGGTGAATCAGGCAACTAAACTTATGTTTCCAGAAATGACTAAGAGAAATGGGGCATACGCATCACATTTCTAGAAACATAGGAGGATAGATTATTTGGGAACTCAGATTATATAATGTTGCACCATATTTCTCATAAAGATTTTGTGGAAACTAAGAAACAATATACATATGTGAGATAAATGCATAGGTCCACGATTAAGAAATACACATTTGTTTCTTCTCCCAAAAGAAAGAGATGAATGGCCCGATAAAAAAATAAACAACATTTAGTAAGACGCTACAATAGTCAAAAGGAAAAATTTTAGCATAATTTCTCCTCTCCCGTCTACTTGTCACATAACCAAATCTTTGCAAATATTCACAGAGACAAACATACAAAACAAACAAAG
Organism: Sequoiadendron giganteum; assembly: GCA_007115665.2. NCBI lineage: Eukaryota > Viridiplantae > Streptophyta > Pinopsida > Cupressales > Cupressaceae > Sequoiadendron > Sequoiadendron giganteum. The sequence goes on from CM021108.1 coordinate 175,678,294, forward strand.
AAAATTTAACATAGCATTCCAATGTTGATCCCACTATTGGAGAAATAAATTTGTATATTAAGTGAATATCAAATCATACCCCCACAGGCAATATAGGTGTGTGTGATAAATGAGCATACCTAGGATCGCAAGTATTATGTTTATAAGAGATCTATGACATGCATCGATACTTGAGTATACAAAAAATAGTTCTTCGGATAGGCAACTCATTTAGCGACAGTACCAACGTAAATGCAAACCAAAAAGAGATTCTTAGAAAGGACAATAATACCTCTTATAATAAGTCTATTGCATAAGATGTGACCATAGGCATCTACAATGGGCAAGGATTTTTGCAAGACTTGGGAAAAATGTATACGCTAACTAGGAAAGAAAGCTCTTCTCACAAAACCATTGTCTCTTGGAATGCAATGATTGCAGGATTCACGATTAAGGAGTAGGGCGATGAAGCCTTTATACTCTTTGATCAGATAGCCATGTATGCGAAATGGAGGAGTATGGTGGAAGGCACGGGAAGTGTTTGATAGAATACCTAAAATTAGTGTGGTCTCATGGAGTGTCGTGATTACAACATAAACAAAAAGTAGATTTTTTTGAAAACAAAAGGCTTCAAAAAAAAATTTAAGCCAAAGAAATTAACGGGTATGAAGATAGACTCCCCAACCTTTCGAGCTAATGCAATGGGTAGGTGTAAAATCAAATTTAATAAATTTTTCCTTCTTGTAGAGATGTTATTCATGGAATGCATTGATTGTGGGATGTGTGCAAAAATAAGTTTGTTGAAAAAGAATACAAGTCATAGAAGAATATAATATAGAGAAAGTCCTTGCAAACTGTCAGTGTCTAGAGTGAGCAGAAAAGTGAAGAAAGGTGAGAGGAGAGAAAGTTGTACCATCCATCATTGATGTAAAAAATGTGCAATCTCTCTGCCTACATCAAGAATGACAGATTTAGTATAGAGTTTGAGCATCTCTTAGAGAGGATCCCTTAGAGGAATGTGACCTTAAACAACAAAATAATTGTAGGAAATGCCCAAAATAGAATTTCAAGTAAAGGAAATCTAATGCTAAACCTTCATATTAGCTATCAAAAAATTTCAATCAACTGTTAGAATACCACAAAGTATTTCATGGAAGAAAAAGTAATCATATTATTTATTGAAATCACAGCTACTAGATAAAATGAACTTTTTAACTTTCATGTTCTTAGAACATCGAGGGCCTTGAAGTTTATCATAAACAAACTACAAAGCCTTTAAATTCACATATATGTCAACTATGTATCGAAATATAGAGATACATCAACAAATCTGCATGTATTCAGTAAAGCAAGAATATCAACTCCTAAAGCCCTCCTTCTAGTGCCATAATGTGGATGCTAAATCTACATCTACTTAAAACAAACAGCCATTAATATTGTTAGTTAAATTAAACAAATCAAATAAAACATCCGTATGAAATACCTAATTATGTTCAAATATGCAAACTTAGATAAAGAGAACAAAGACATAAAAGCACATGAAAACATGATTAAACCATTATCTCATAGTGGATTTGTGTCACTTTATTGTTTAGGAATCAACCCTTTCCCAATCCCTGATAAGAAAGAATGCCAAGATGATCATGCTGAAATGCAAGAGATTATGCATCAAGTTAGATGGTAGTGTTGTTGTCAAATTGTGTTGAAATTATTTGCATTTATAGATTCAAGGTTAGAATTTTGAGGGGTTTGGATGAATGTGGGATCATTCATGAGCCAATGACAAGATGCCACTTTTCAAGATGTGAGACGATGAGGGTTGAGCAAGTTTTGGCCAATGTTTTAATACCCCTCTGTTTTGCCTTCTGGTTGGACAGTGTGTCCTTGTGTGGGTATGTTGCTTTGATGTGTTTTTAGTTATTCAGATGCCCTGTTTGTGTGTTTCCTATTAGTACCTTATCGATGGTACTCGGCTGCTTTTGATCGCTATCTATAAAGCGACGTTAATGTTATATTTTGGTGTGATGGTGTATTTTTATGATGTTATCATTATGGCATGCATTGGATTAGCATAGTGGTTATTTGAATTAACGATGTTTATGCTCTGGATTATAACAATATGTTAGAAGAATTAGTTAGTTGTCATGTATTGGTGAAGGGGATGGTATCGCATCACTCGCTTGTGAGCACCTTGCAACCCTGTGATTCCCTCTTCACGGTGTGTATTTTATGATGTTCATATTACATGTTGTTGTTTGCTTGATTTTCAGGTTGACAGGTATAGGACATCGACTCCACCTAGTTTCATAGGTTGGATCGTGTTTAATAACCAACGGTATTCTGTTGGGAGATAGTAGCTAGGTTTTCCATACCAAGTCGTCACCCTAGTCCTTGTATGTCATCTGGTGTTGTCGGGTTGTGTTGCTTTGAATTTCGTTCCCTCTCTTCGTTATTTAATTTCAAGTTAGAAAAGGGTAATTAAATGGCTTAATTTATTTAAGTTGTGGTTTAATTTGTTTTGAGATTATGTTGAAATATAATTGATTTTATTATTAATTTAATTTAATTAATAAATAATTTAATCGTTAATTAAATCTATTTATTAATTAATTAAATTTATGATGTTGAAAGAAGTGAATTTATTTATGTTGAAGTTAATTGTTATATTTGTTGAAATTGAAAATAATGAAAAATGTTTTAAAAATTCAAATTAGGAATTTGAAATTCATTTTTTTTTTTTCAAAAATGAGATATTTTCCATTTTCTATTTTGGAGAATTGATAAGGGTGGTTGTAGGATTTTTAGGGTTTTATCCTTATGTTTGATTTTTGCTTCACAATTTTGGGAGGATGAAAGTTTTGGAAAATTGAAATGGAGGAGAGGAAGAATTGTTGCATTTTTGTGGGTTATGGGATTTAAGTTGTAGAAATCTGTGGAACTGGATTGGGAAGCAAGGTTGCAAGCTAAGCGTCGTCTGGACCTCCTCAAATTCAAAATACCAGGTTCTTTGTTATTAAATTTAGTTGTTCTATTATATATGTTTTGCTATTGGAAATATTCAAACCTAGGCTTGTTTTACAAATTAAACCCATCTTGTTCTTGCTTCAAAATTTGAAAGGAAAGAAAAAACCTCTATTTGAAATTATTGTTCTTCTAAGAAAAATTTCAATATGGTTGTAGATGTACATTTCTGAAATTTATTTACTCTCCTAAAATTATAATTTTGGTTAAAATTGAATATATATATATATATATATATATATTTCATTGTTGTGCCTTGTTAAATTTATATTTAAATCCCTTGTTAAAAAAAGAAAAAAAAGGAAATAGGGGTTGTGGGGGCTAGGGGCTCGACCCATAGTCACCCATGGGAGGCATTGTGGGGAGCCACGCCCAGCACGCCCCATGCGACCCCCACCTTGTTCGTTCGCCGACACAATATTCCTTTCCACCGTGGTTGGCACTTCACAGTCGCCACCGCCCGCCGATGGTTAGTTGTGCTAAGCATAGCTGCACCACCAATGGTGGTGGTCAGTTGTGCGTAACACCATCACCCCACCAATGGTGGTGGTCGATTGTCCATAGCACCGTCGCCGCCGTCGAGAGGGCAGTTGGTAAACGATGTCGCCCCTTAAACCACTGCCGCCCCCTGCAAACGCCACCTCCGCCCTTCCCATTTGCCGCCCACTATCACAACAATCCGTTCGGCCATGGAAAGGCCACCCACCCATAAGGATTAGGGCGCATGCATGTCCCGAGGCATCAATGATATTTTCTCAAAATTTTAATAAGAATGAACATATGTATAAATATTAATATTTTATATATTATATTTATAATACTAAAATATTATTTAATAATATTTTATATTATAATTTATAATATTAAAATATTATATATATATATATATATATATATTATATTTAGATAACATTTGTATAGTTAGAGTGGTGGGTTTAAATTAAATATGTATAGAAAATTATTGATTTTATAATGGCATGTTTTAAGTTCAATTGAGGGAATTAAATATTGATTTAAATTAATGGCACGATTTAAATGTGATTGTGAAAATGAAAATGTTGTACTCTCAATCAAACTATTGATTTTATTTAGAATAATAAATTAGACGGAATATTATATTTGAAGTTATATATTTTTTTTGGATTAAGTTAAGTTAACTGTTTTAGAGATGAATATGGTGGAAAAGAAGAAACAAATATTATTTTAAACGATGTTTCTAAATGGCTGAAAATAAATGTCTGATTATAGTTATTTTAAACAGTTAGTGAAATTGAATATTTGATTTAAATTTATGCTTATGTTTGGAAGAAACCTTATTAAATTATTTTTATTGTGGTAACAACCTATGAAATTCTATTAAAAGAATTGGATTTAGGAAATCCAAAGCAGGTTTAATTCGTGATTAATTGTTTGCTTGAATATGAGTCTCTTGTTATCGCGTTTGGGAAGTTTGTTCAGTCAGGGTAACAAGTCTTCCAGATGAGGTCCTTTAAATATGTGAGTTGTCATTTTGTGTTGGTCAACCTTTTGTGAATCCCTTGGGTAGTGCATGTGAAGTTATCAGTGTTTGCCCGGTTTCCACGAATGGGATTGTTTGTGGCTCCTATGGAAGGAGTGGATTATGTGATGTGTGCCTCCTTGTAAGGAGTGGTCTTGTTATTGTTGTTACCTCCAGTGTTTGGAGATGGGTTATTTTATGTTGCCTCCTGAGAAAGGAGTGGTCGTGAAATCTTGTGTGTTGCACTTTGTACCCTTGGTGTTGGATGGTATGTGTGTTGTCAAGTAGAAGAGTGGCTTCCGTAGGGGCCAGAGCCCAAAGAGGTAAACTATGAAACCTTCAGGGGTGGTTTAACAAGTGATAACTAAAAAAAACCTTAGAAGATTAGGTGGTCCTTCACACTAATCAAGATAATTATGCCTCACTCATAGACACAAGGGCTCATTTAGACTTGGCATGAGTGGGAAGGCCTGGAATGGCAAGGTCATCTATCTTGTCTATACAAAAGTTATTTGATTCTTCATGAGTGAGTATGGGGGCCAAGATTCAGTTGAGGCCACCAGGATAACCCTTAGTGGGGGTTGAATGTAATGCCCCGCCAAGTGACCTTAAAGGAAGTTGCAATTAACGTCTTAAGCGAACCAGTTTTTTTTTATAAAGTGCATTTAACATACACATTCACTTACTAATTAACAACAACCTCTAACGCAACAAGGTTAGGATTACTTAAACCCACACAAACCTATTACATATAACCATAGCATTATGAACTTTATGAAATAAACATCATACATCATAAGATTACCACATATTATAATAAGATGAACATCCAAGATACAATCTCATAATCATTAACTTAATCCAATAGTTACATAACTCATTCCCAGAATTGAGACAATAGTACATAAGATCACAATTACAGAATTCCACCTTATAAACATAAGAGGGATAAAATAACTTATACCAAATGAAATATTACAAAGCAAGAATAACACAAGAACTCGAGCCGTCCATCTGGATGTCTCACCACCAAGTACTGAAGATAGATGGGGACCCAATGGTTTTGGTGCATATTCCACCCAACCAAGTGGTACCCGAAGGCCCACCCCCCATGCTAGGAGATAGTAACAAGGTAACATGGACAAATATCTACAACCACTAACCAAAGGCAGACTCATATTGACTCATACTGATATAACCAAACAAATGCGATAAATAAGTACAACTCTAGTACAACTCAAATACAATACAAGTACAAATAAAGTACAACATTCACATCACTGACATAGGTCACATTGCTTCCAGACATAAAATAGATCAAGTATGTTCAGAGAACCATACACAAAATAATTAACAATAGTTGTCCTAGATAGAGTGTCATCGCATAGTAGTCGTGAAATCTCCTCTGGGCATCCTTCATAGGCTCCGGTAATCTTGGTGGCCTCAACCAAATCTTGGCCCTCATACTCACTCATGTGGAATCAAATACCTCTCGTATTGACAAGATAAATGACTATGCCATTCCAGGCCTTCCCACTCATCCCAAGTCTAAATGAGCCCTTGTGTCTATGAGTGAGGATTAAATTATCTTGATTAATGTGGAAGACATCTTAATCATCTAAGTACATTAATTTAATTATCACTTGATTAACTCAGTTTTGAAGGTTACCCGGTTTACCACTTTGGGCTCCAACCCCTAACAAAAGCCACTCTTCTATTCAACAACACACACTCAACAATCCACCAAGGGAAATACAAGTGCATACAAACAAGGCATCAAACAACTCCAACACAAGGAGGATACAAATAATAGAACTCACTCCACACATCTTGGAGGCAACAAACGCATAGACCACTCCTTTCACAAGAGGTACCAAAACATACCCGTTCATGGAAACCGGATAAAACTGAAAAGACGCCATGCACTACCCAAAGGAACAACTGGATGGCATAAAAATTCAACAACCCTTATCCTCTAAGTTCTTCTGGAAGAATTATAATTTAGGACTAACACTAAATCTCAAAACCCACAATGCAACTTGATGACATGGCAACAAAAGCATTCAAGTCATTAATCAAATCTAATATTTGGATTTCCTAAATCCATATTCATTCAATAGGTAACATTAACAAGGTCAAGACACACTTACAGGGTTAACTCAAATAATCATATACCCATATTTCTAAGAAATCTTAAACAATTTAAACTTACATCCCTTTACGAATTACAGAGAAATTAGAACATTTAAGGCAATCACTAGAACATTACTATTTTTGGATATACTAAATCCATATCTCTTTCATATTTCATTCACAATAAATTAATTGCTCTAATTGAAATATAATAAACTAAAATAACTATTTGCCTCATCAATATAAACAACTTCTTAATTTACTTTTAAATCGACGCAAATCCATGCAAGTAAACTCTTTCCATTTCCTAACCAAATCTTGCATCTCATTCAATTTTCTATTTAGAACATTCAATCACTTTAATATAATAAATATCGTTTCTCTATCCATTTAACCATCTACACTAATCAATCCATTTTAACTCTCTACTCAATAATATATTACATGCATCTTATTAAAATAAAATGTGATAATGAATTTACACTTAATTTATACATATATATGTATATGCTTCATATTATATAAACACCAAATATATATATTAATAAATTTAACTATATATATTCTTTAACATTTCAATCACAACGAATTAAATTGCTCTATGGGAATAAATAAAACATAATAAATATTTTCCCTTTTTAATATAATCATTTCCTAAAATTTACTTCTAATACAACATAAACTATTGCCATTATTATATTCAATTTCTATCCAAAATCTATATCTTTTCAATTCTCTATTTAAAAACATCAACATCTTAGTGTATAAAAATATATTTTGGCTTAATCTATTTAACCATGCATTCATATTGTTTCCAATTAAATCTCATTAATTAAACAAACATTTAAACATAAATATTCTTATAGTTCTTCAATATATATTTAAATATATTTTTTCTTAACAATTCGACCGTGCAATCAAAATTTATCTTTTAAAATCTCCATGCAAAGCTTTTTTACATGCACTAAAATAAATTAAATTAAATACTGATTATACTCCTAATTGAAATAAACATGTTTATATTCATCAATATAATAAGATATCTTCTTCCTTAAATAGTTTACTATGCACTATAATCTTATCTAACCAGACACACAATTATTCTCATTACCTAAATAACATTCAATTTTAATTATTCCAATCATACAACCTCTTATATATATTTATATATTTAATTATATATATCTTTCAAATATATGTATATATATATTAAATATATATACTATGTTTTATTATACTAAACAAATTATTTAAACCCAATTTAAATAATTGATATATAAATATATATCATACTATTTACACACTATAATCATTATTCATTTTATTAACTACACACATTTAATCTTTATCAAATTACATTGAAATCAAAAATATCATTAAAATATAGTTATTATTTATTTATTTTTTTAAAACCAAAGACTAAACACCAAACCCTAAGAATCCTTAAGGAATGGTGGACGGACTTGACCTAGGTTTGCAATCCAAAGCAAAGGCAGACAAGGCCGAATGAAGGTGACGAGAAGGGCGAACGAAACCCTTTAAACACCATTCCCCTTAAGAAACCACAAAATCTCAAGGGTTTTTGGGGAGGCGGTTGTGCCTTAGCACAGCTGAGCCCCAAACCTTAGGTACGGCCACAGGTGAGATGAGGTGGCGCTGCCAAGGGCATCGCTCCCTCCACACACTGTGTGGAGGGCGCTGCCAATAGTAGCGGCGCCTCCCAAACTTAACAAAAACAAAATCGACCCAACAAAAACCTGCGAATAAAAAAATGTTCGCTCCACATTCGGTTGAAAGAAAAAAAAGAATTTTCAATTCCCATTAACACAGAAAAATCGTCGACCGTACAATGGCAAAAATTATATTAAATCTATATATTTTGATATATGTAAATTGTATATTTATATTATATGTATATATATATAAACATATATATGTATATATAATATATATATATATAAAAACATATATATGTATATATATAATATATATATATATATATATATATATATATATATATATATATATATATATATATATATATATATATAAATGAATTTCCACAATAAATAAATTGAGGAAATTATGTGAAAAATATTCACCAATAAGAGAAATTGTAAAAAAAATTCAGAAAAACCAAATTTCATAGAGATTTTACAAATTACTTCAAATTTCAGAGATATTTTACAAATTAATTCTTTAAACCCTTTTTTCTAAATTTCCTAAACAATAAAATAACAATAAAGCTTAAACAAATCTAAATTATATTTCAGAAGTTTTTTCAAAATAGATTTGTTTTTCGAGAGAAGTTTAAATTTTCTAAAACAATTTAAATGTATTGTTCAACCTCAAGGTTTGATTCAAATAACATATTTCTTTTCTAACAACAGATTTATCAAACAATCTTAATTCACTACTATTTTAAAAGTAACCAAGAACAATAAAACACAAAGAGGAAAACCTGGTTCAAGAAGCTACAGGAGAAGATTAATTTCTGATGCAAGCCTCCTCCACAGATCTCCCGAAATTTTCTTTGATCATGCCATGAATCCAAACCAAAACCTAACAAATGCATACAGACTTTTCTCAAATCAAATCTACAATCGAAAATTTCTTCAAACCCTTCTTTGTGCAAATTTTTCCAAAATTTCTTCTCTGCTGTAAAAATGAATTTTTCTAAAAACTTTTTTTTTTTTGCCCTAAAATTAAAACATGCATTCCTTATAAATCAAAAATACCCAATTCAACCCTAATTCACATTACATGCAAATTAGATATTAATTTCAATTTCAATTTCAATTTTGAATTTCAATTTCAATTTCAATTTCAATTTCAATTTCAATTTCAATTTCCATTTCAATTTTCGAAAACCCACTTTCAATTTAAAATGCAATTTCAAATAATAAATTAATTTCCAAAGTTGAAACTCATTTCCCAAATAAACATTTAATTACAATTTCTAATTTAATTCCCACAAGTTGAAATTAAATTCCAAAATTAATTTTAATTCTTTTATTTCCTTTCATTTTCTTGCATCACATTTAATTAATTAATCTAATTATTTAATAACTAAACTCAACCCCCTTGGATTAAATTTAATTAATTAAATAAATTAAATATAATTAATTAATTTAAATATAAACTTTTATCCATCTTGCATTATTTAAATTAAATAACCATCAACATGATTTAAATGCAATTATTCTAAATATCTATTTCCAAATCAAGAATCCTTCAGAATTAAATAACATTAAAGCAAGACAGACAATGACTCGACATATACAACTGACGACACACTAAGGCTAGGATGTAAACTTGACACATGTTACCTAGCTACTACCTCTCATTCAAATTAACCGTTGGATCGACATGCTCGAACCTGTGAAACCAGGTGGAGTCGATGTCATGTACCTACAATCTTGCAACCAAGTAAAAAATATCATACAATATATCCAACATATAATACACACCGTGAAGAAGGAATTACTGATTCACAGGGCGCTCGCAAGCAAGTGATGAGAACCCATCTTCTTCACCAATACACTCATCAAAACTGACACTTCCATCATAATCCAATAATCTCATAATAGCATCTCATGTTAACTTTACAACATCATTAATCCACTAAAGCATGTGAAACACTAATTAGGTCAACACATCACACAATAATAGTTGTCGCTCAATAGTAGCAATCAAAACATCATAACAAAATGTATCCTATATCAAAGTGACTGCAACCAAACATAACATAAAGCAAATTGAACGAGAAGCAAAATGGAGAGGTATTACATTGAAGCCTATGAAGATTCCCAGAGGACAACCCATGATGAGCTATGTGATGACACTCTATCTATGACAACTGTTGGTATTTGATTTTGTGGGGATGGTTTCCTTAACATACCTGATGTGACCATAGTTGGTATTGGTTCTATGTGTATGGTTCTCGTAACATACTTGATCTTCTTTATTTCTGGAAACATTGTGACCATGTAGAGTTGTACTTGTGTTGTACTTACGTGGTATATGAGTTGTACTTGTGTTGTACATGTGACTGATGGTTTCAGTTTGGTTCAGTTTTGTGTTAGTCTGTGTCTAGTGGCAGATGGTCTTGGCTAGGATTCTTAGTTACTATCTCCTAGCACGGGGGGTGGGCCTTTGGGTTCCACTTGGTTGGGTGGCGTGCACCTAAATCCATTGGGATTTCTTCATGTTCATGTGGACAAGACTTCCAATTGGAGAGCTCGTTGGATTTAGTCTTAGTTCTTGCTTTATTTCATTTCAGTTGTTCTTGTATTTTTTAATACCCCTCATTGTTATCGAGGTGGAAGTTGTAATTGTAATTATATTTGTTGGAATTACCTTATTCAAGGAATGAGTGTTGTAACCTTATTGTTTAATGAAAGGATTAATGAGATGGAAAGGTATCTTTATGCTAGATGTAAATTATCTTATTGGAATGTATGTGTTTAAATCATTAAATAAATCAATGGCATGGTTTAAGTTCATGTTTTTTGTTGAAGTTCTATATAACCTTTGTCTCATAACCTTAGAGTTTGTTGGCATTAGTAGTGAATTTTCTTATTAATTGTACTTAAACAAAAAAAAAATTAGCCTGTTTAAGTAGTTGTTGCAACTTCCTCTAGGGTTGCGTGGTGGGTTGTTACACATGGTATCATAGCCTAGGTTTAAACACTAGGTGCTCTGGGATTATGATGGGGCCATTAAACTTTAGCTTGTGTGGGTTTGAATTGTGTACCTCACTTATTACCTTGGTGTGTAGACGAGGTTTTGATTTGGTGCAATATGTGTGAGGGAGTTATATCCCTACATGTTTGTAGGCTTCTAGGAGTAAGTCTAACCTAGGGGGGATGATGTAATACCCCTCCATTTTTTCTTTTGGTTGGACAGTGTGTCCTTGTGTGGGTATGTTGCTTTGATGTGTTTTTGGTTATTCAGATGCCCCTTTTGTGTGTTTCCTATTAGTATCTTGTCGATGGTACTCGGCTCCTGTTGATCGCTATCTATAAAGTGATGTTAATGTTATATTTTGGTGTGATAGTGTATTTTTCTGATGTTGTCATTATGGCATGTGTTGGAGTAGCATAGTGGTTATTTGAATTAATGATATTTATGCTTTGGATTATACCAATATGTTAGAATAGTCATTTAGTTGCAGTGTATTGGTGATGGGGACAGTATCACATCACTCGCTTGTGAGCACCCTACGACCCTGTGATTCCCTCTTCACTGTGTGTATTTTATGTTGTTCATATTATATGTTGTTGTTTGCTTGATTTTCAGGTTGACAGGTATAGGACATCGAATCCACCTAGTTTCACAAGTTGGAGTGTGTTTAATACCCAATGGTATTCGATTGGGAGATAGTAGCTAGGTTTTCCATGCCAAGTCGTCACCCTAGTCCTTGTATATTGTCTGGTGTTGTTGGGTTGTGTTTCTTTCAATATCGTTCCCTCTCTTCATTATTTAATTTCAAGTTAGAAAAGGGTCATTAAATGGCTTAATCTATTTAAGTTGTGGTTTAATTTGTTCTGAGATTATGTTGAAATGTAATTGATTTTATTATTAATTTAATTTAATTAATAAATAATTCAATCGTTGATTAAATCTATTTATTAATTAATTAAATTTATGATGTTGAAATAAGTGAATTTATTTATGTTGAAGTTATTGTTATATTTGTTGAAATTGAAAATAAAGAAAAATGTTTTAAAAATTCAAATTAGGAATTTGAAATTCAAAAAAATAAAATGAAAAATGAGATATTTTCCATTTTCTATTTTGGAGAATTGATGAGGGTGGTTGTAGGATTTTTAGGGTTTCATCCTTATGTTTGATTTTTGCTTCACAATTTTGGGAGGATGAAAGTTTTGGAAAATTGAAATGGAGGAGAGGAAGAATTGTTGCATTTTTGTGGGTTTTGGGATTTAAGTTGTAGAAATTTGTGGAACTAGATTGGGAAGCAAGATTGGAAGCTAAGCATCGTCTGGACCTCCTCAAATTAAAAATACCAGGTTCTTTGTTATTAAATTTAGTTGTTCTATTATATATGTTTTTCTCTTGGAAATATTCAAACCTAGGCTTGTTTTACAAATTAAACCCATCTTGTTCTTGCTTCAAAATTTGAAAGGAAAGAAAAAACCTCTGTTTGAAATTATTGTTCTTCTAAGAAAAATTTCAATATGGTTGTAGATGTACATTTCTGGAAACTATTTGCTCTCCTAGAGTAATAATTTTGGTTAAAATTGAGTATATATATATTATTGTTGTGCCCTATTAAATTTATATTTAAATCCCTGGTTAAAAAATAAAAAATTAAAAATTAAAAAAAAAGAGGAAAAGATGATTTTCGGATTTTTTGTTGAAATCATGATGGGGTTTGGATTTTTGGAATAAAAAAAAGAAAATTTAAAAAACAAAGAAAAAAGGGGTTGTGTGGGTTGGGGGCTCGACCCACAGTCAGCAATGGGAGGCGCTATGGGGAGTCATGCCCCTGAGGCCCACGTGACCCCCACCTTCTTCATCTGCCACCACCGTATTCCCTTCCATCACGGTTAGCGCTTCACTATCGCCACCGCACGTCGGTGGTCGCATGTGCTAAGCATAGTCGTGCCACCAACGGTGGTGGCCGGTTGTGCGTAGCACCGCCAGCGCTGCCAGGAGGGCGGCTGGTAAATTCCGCCGCCCCTCAAACCACCATCACCCCTTGCAAACACCACCTCTGCCCTTCCCATCCACTGCCCACTGTCATAAAAATCCGCTCAGCCATGCAAAAGCCAGCCGCCCGTAAGGATTAGGGCACACATGCGTCCCGAGGCATCAGTGGGGTTTGCTCAAAATTTTAATAAGAATGAACATATGTATAAATATCAATATTTTATATATTATATTTATAATATTAAAATATTATTTAATTATATTTTATATTATAATTTATAATATTAAAATATTATATATATATATATTATATTTAGATAACATTTGTATAGTTAGAGTGGTGGGTTTAAATTAAATATGTATAGAAAATTATTAACTCTATAATGGCATGTTTTAAGTTCAATTGAGAGAATTAAATATTGACTTAAATTAATCACACGATTTAAATGTGATTGTTAAAATGAAAATGTTGTACTCTCAATCAAACTATTGTTTTTATTTAGAATAATAAATCAGATGGAATATTATATTTGAGGTTATATAATTTGTTTGGATTAAGTTAAGTTAACTGTTTTAGAGATGAATATGATGGAAAAGAAGAAACAAATATTATTTAAATGATGTTTCTAAATGGTTGAAAATAAATGTCTGATTATAGCTATTTTAAACAATTAGTGAAATTGAATATTTGATTTAAATTTATGCTTATGTTTGGAAGAAACATTATTAAATTAGTTTTATTGTGGCAATAACCTATGAAATTATATTAAAAGAATTGGATTTAGGAAATCCGAAGCAGGTTTAATTCGTGATTAATTCCCCTCTCGAATATGAGTCTCTTGTTATCGCCTTTGGGAAGTTTGTTCAATCAGAGTAACAAGTCTTCCAGATGAGGTCCTTTAAATATGTGGGTTTTTGTTTTGTGTTGGTCAACCTTTTGTGAATCCCTTAGGTAGTGCATGGGAAGTTATTAGTGTTTACCCAGTTTCCACGAACGGGAATGTTTGTGCCTCCTGTGGAAGGAGTGGATTATGTGATGTGTGCCTCCTTGTAAGGAGTGGTCTTATTATTGTTGTTACCTCCAGTGTTTGGAGATGGGTTATTTTATGTCACCTCCTGAGAAAGGAGTGGTCATGACATCCTGTGTGTTGCACTTTGTACCCTTGGTGTTGATGGTATGTGTGTTTTCAAGTAGAAGAGTGGCTTCCGTAGGGGCCAGAGCCCAAAGAGGTAAACTAGGAAACCTTCGAGGGTGGTTTAACAAGTGATAAATAAAACAAAACTTAGAAGATTACATGGTCCTTCACACTAATCAAGATAATTATGCCTCACTCATAGACACAAGGGCTCGTTTAGACTTGGGATAAGTGGGAAGGCCTGGAATGGCAAGGTCATCTATCTTGTCTATACGAAAGGTATTTGATTCCGCATGAGTGAGTATGGGGGCTGGGATTTAGTTGAGTCCACCAGGATAACCCTTAGTGGGGGTTGAAGCCTATGAAGATTCCCAGAGGACAACCCATGATGAGCTGTGTGATGACACTCTATCTAAGACAACTGTTGGTATTTGATTTTGTGGGAATGGTTTCCTTAACATACCTGATGTGACCATAGTTGGTATTGGTTCTATGTGTATGGTTCTCATAACATACTTGATCTGCTTTATTTCTAGAAGCAATGTGACCATGTAGAGTTGTACTCGTGTTGTACTTGCATGGTATATGAGTTGTACTTGTGTTGTACATGTGATTGGTGGTTTTATTTTGGTTTAGTTTTGTGTTAGTCTATGTTTAGTGATAGATGGTCTTGGCTAGGATTCCTTGTTTCTATCTCCTAGCATGGGGGGTGGGCCTTTGGGTTCCACTTGGCTGGGTGGCATGCCCCTAAATCTGTTGGGCTTTCTTCATGTTCATGTGGACGAGACTTCCAGCTGAAGAGCTCGTTGGATTCAGTCTCAATTCTTGCTTTATTTCATTTCAGTTGTTCTTGTATTATTTAATACCCCTCATTGTTATCGAGGTGGAAGTTGTAATTGTAATTATATTTGTTGGAATTACCTCATTCAGGGAATGAGTGTTGTAATCTTACTGTTTAATGAAAGGATTAATGAGATGGAAAGTTATCTTTATGCTAGATGTAAATTATCTTATTGGAATGTATGTGTTTAAATCATTAAGTAAATGAATGGCACGGTTTAAGTTCATATTTTTTGTTGAGTTTCTATATAACCTCTGTCTCATAACCTTAGAGGTTGTTGGCATTAGTAGTGAATTTTCTTATTAATTGTACTTAAATAAAAAAAAATAGCCTGTTTAAGTAGTTGTTGCAACTTCCTCTAGGGTTGTGTGGTGGGGCATTACAAATGTGCCAGTTTGAAATTTGAATTTGGATGAAATGACATGTTTAGGGGGGATCAAAGGTGAATTAAATTTCAAGTTTGAATTGTGCAAGAGACATGTAAGAGCATTTAATGCTATGTTGGAATGGACAAGTCATTTAAGGGGGAGATTAAAAAAGGAGGAATATTCCATCTTGATGCCCTTTTGAAAGAAATTAGATGAAATAATGAATCAATTAAATGATTTATTGGTGCAAGTGGAAAAATTTAGAGGAATCAGGTGATTAGGATTAAATTAATTAGGATTTGATTAATCTAATAGGAGATTAGGTGATTTTGACTTTTGACTTATATTTTAGGATTAAAATAAATCAAAATGAGAAGAAAATGATTTTAGATTTAATTAAATAAAGATTTGTTTTATTTAATCAAATATGATGATGTTAATTTGAATGGATGACTTAAGGAGATTAATTAAATAAACTTGGTTTATTTTAATTAGTGGGTGAATATGATAATACAAGTAATGCATGATGTTACTTTTGCGTGTCTACACATCAAGTGGTGAATCTTTTATTGTTTGATTGGTCATCTCTTGAAGGCATTAGGCATGATTTTCCCTAAGTTGAGACCTTACATGAACTAATAAAACCTCCTTTGAATGTACCTTACACTACCTTTTTCATTTACAATAACTATAATATGGCCACCTTGTATAACAAACCTTTGCTCTCATGTGGAGCCATCCTATTTATTCATGGGTGTTAGCATACAAATATTTTCTTACCTCGTGGATCTTGTTGTTCATGTTGTGTGGCACCTTATCAAATTTATCAATAAGTATATAGATTTGGTATGATTAGCATATGGGAGTTGAACTTAGGTGTGACTTTACCATAGCCACTTTCTTGTGTGTGAGTGCACACTGGCCACATGTGTATGTGTCTCACCTTTCTGGGGGCTCACTTGGTGGACCTCCTAAGGTTTCACTAGCCCTTGTGAGCATGTGTTTGGTTTTCATGCTGGAAATCATGTTCCACTGGTAAACATTTTTTGGAAAAATAGCTTAGACTGGATCCACATCATGTTTGAAAATGGTTGAGGCTTGACCCTTCCTTTTTCTCTTTCTTTCTTCTTTATATATTTAATAGTGTATGATTGTATCTTTTTATTGTTTCATTTATCATTTGCATGCGTGTTATTTTGTTCCTATGTTGGCTTTCCTAGGATCTTGATCATCCCTCTTGATTATTGGCATCCTATATCACTATCATTGGTACATTTGAACTCCTCTTGATTTGTATTTATCTACTTTAGTGTGATTTTGAAGTAAATTCCTCCTCTCACTAAAGTGGTGGCTAAATGTAATGTATAAAAATGTATCCCTTTAAATTTTCAAAGTTGTTTGGGCCCTCCCTGCTAAAAATGGGCTTCTTTATGCCTTATTTGGTTTTATTTTACATCCACAAGCCTTATTAGATGCATTTTTATGAGGATAATCCTAAAATTTATTGAATGACCAATCATAATTCATTATTTTGGGTTATGTGTTCCACATCTAGTGATTTGGGACTCGTACACCACCTTTCGCATATGGATCCCACCTAGGTTTTGGGACATGATCTTGAATATTGCATTAAAATTAACATTTCTCAAAGTTTGTGTCCCAAGTTTAAGCCATTGGTCTAATTCATATGCCCCAACTGGAATATGAGTTCCACTTTATCTTGGACCTACTTTAAATAAAATTCTTGACAATATTTTATTCTCCTAGATCTGATGTCAGCTTGTAGTGTTGTAATTTCATGAAATTTGGCATAAACAAGTATAAATACAAGGTTATTTGGCATAATTTCACCTAACAAGATCTAATATTTCAAGCACTCAAGAATTCTAGAAATTCAAGAGTATTTAATACATTGAAGAGTTCATTATATCAATAACTTTGGATCTATATTCAAGATTCAAGCATCATGTCAAATTCTTCATGCATCATGTATGTTTCTAAGCTAACATTTGTGATGTAGGTTTTCATGATTCAATCAAGTATTCAAAAGAAATTATCTCATATCAAGATCAAGAGTCAATATCCACATCCATTGGAGCCATTTCACACAAAATTGTAGCCTTTAGTTCAAGGGTTTGGTGAGTTACAACATTGCATATTTTTCGTTCATCATTCCTTCATTCTATTTCATTTCATTTCAAGGTTTAATTACCAAAATGGGGTTTGACCAAGGAAAACCCCTATCCACTAACACAACAAAAATTTTCCCTCTTCATGTGTGATTGCAAATCTAGGTGTTTTGGATCTTGAAGATCCTTTGAAGATAAAGTTTTCAAGAATTTGTCTTCATAGAAACTCACCTACAAAATGGAATTTAGACCTTTCAAACCTAAAGATTTGACAAGAAAAAAATTACAGAATATCACTAGAGGATACAAAAGCTTTATTCAAATCCTAATACTTGGACTAAACCGCCAATGAGTTCTAATATACCTCTTTTCATTAGTTTTCTATAGATCTTGAGTTTCCATCTAAAGATTCTAAATTTTGACCAGATTCAAGTAGCATGACTAAATCACCTAGCCTAGCGTATGAGTCCCAATATACTTGAAAAATATTTTTTTTAGAGTTGTAGACCTTGATTTGATATCTCCTATCTTCCAAGTGCTTCTTTTTTTATCCTCAAATTCTTATTTTGATTTCAAGTTTCATTTTCTAGGTCGCATAATTAGATTTGCACATTACTTTCATTTCTTTCTTTCTAGGAATTCACTTAGTGGTGGACCCCATTTAATCACACCTAAGGAAACCTTCCTTGTCTCCTTCCCTCAATTGAGTTACTTGGTTGAGGGATCTATGTTTCCTAATGAATTGAAGTGCAAAATAGGTCCCCTAATTGTTCCATCTCATAAAAGGTGGCACATCCTATTTCCCTCCATTTTAATAACATACCTCATACTCCATTTTTGTATGATAAGGCATAATAGACAAACAAGGCCCAATGAGATATCTATGAAATAAGAATTATTAGGGAGAAACTTAGAATTGTATAATCAAGTGGAGAAATATCCTATACTTGCATTCTCAAAACACATGTCAATCACACCTACTCAATATTTAATAGTTCAAGTGATACATTAACACCCAACATGATATAATACCACATACATCATATAAGAATAGAAATATGATCATCAATCAAACATATAGTATCTCAAAATTCACAAATTATAATGTTTATAAATATTCCAAGACAAGTAATAGGTGGGCATTATAGATCTCTTAGAGGGTGATCTTTCTTATGTAGTTCAGGATACCATGAGAATTATCATGCACTATTTATCTACATAAATACACTACTATTTATTTGTGTTTTTTGGTTTTGGCCTCTTTCTTATACCATATTTGTTGCACATTTCATATATTGACTTCACCTCTTCACTATGGTGTATGTTATGTTCCCCCCTTCAGGGAAACTTTACCTTTTAATTCTTTTAGTTTTATCTCTCATTTTTTTTTATGTTTTCTTGTTATCTTATTTGATTGCCTATGTGTATTTTTTCATTCCTATAATTAATATCTACCACCTCAGTTTTAACATTTATTTTCATTTTATTACCATAAATAAATTCCTATGTAATATAATTTTTATGATATTCATATATATCTTATATCTTCACTAACCACCTTGGTTTCCACTTGTCCATTGTTTCTATTCTATTTATAGTTTTATGTTATATAGTTATGATATTATTTCTAAGATGTTTTTTCTCCATATCCTAAATGATTCTCACTTTTTATTATATATCATTATGAATCTTGCATGTTTATATATGGGTGTCAGTCTTATATCATATGCTAGTGCATGCCTTACATATTTTTAATCCTTATCATCTATACATTTTAAGAAGCCATGTTTAAGGCAATAATCATAATTTTATATTATGATCAAATTTCTATTATTATTGTAATTTTTACATCTTAATATGCTAATACCATGATTCTCGGTCTATAATTCTTAATCATGCGTATATCATTTGATTGCATATTATAATCCTTTGCATTCTTATGGGTAAAAGTACAAAGCTATGTCACATTTCTGGCCAACTTATCAGCATAAGTGAATTTTGGTATTTATAACTAAAAACAAATTTTGGTCAAACATATGATCTAGTAAGATTCATTCTAGATAATTTAAATACTTCTGCAACTTTTCCAACTAAAATTGTTGGCTAAATGCATATGTAGCAACACTTTTAGGCCAACTTACTAAGAAAATGACATTATTTAGAAAAAATAATGTTTCAACAACTCCTACTCATATAAATAACATTTGTTTTTAAATGTAAAAATACCCTTTTGTAGATCCATAAGTTTAGTTTTAAAATATTTATTTATTTTAATATTTCAATTATTATTTTTATTTTATATTTACTTTTTACTAAAAGTAGGTTATCAGCAAAAAAATATTAGGTTGATTATCATGCCAAGAAAAATACTAAAAATTATTAAAAAAATAAAAAATAAATATGATGCCCTAGATAAAAGAACCAAGATTAAGATAGCATAATTTATTTTCTATTCTATATAAATATTTAATATAAAAGTTGGTGTCGACTGGAAACATCTGTTTTTTAATTCATGCACATTTAAATATATCTATTTATTAAAATTGCAAAAAATATATCCATGCCCTAAAGTTTCCATTATAAATATACAGAAAAAAAATGAAGGAAAAAAAAAAGAAAATTTACTACATAAAACTTGACATCTCATGTAACATCACTTTTAAAATTTTTATCAACAACTAAATTATAGTGCTAATTTATAAAACAGTATTTTCAAATAACTTTTTAATTTTTTCAAAAAAATACAAACATAAAATATACTAAAAAATACACATTTTATTAGTTTCCATCATTTCAAAATTCAAAACATATATGCCACTTTCTAATGATTGAAGTTTAAAAATTAGATCAGTGTTGGTCATTTCCTTTATAAAAGTATGACACAACTTTATACTTTTACCCTTGTATTTTTTTCATCTTATTTATACTTAGATGATGCTTATCTACTATATATGACTATTATTATCTTGTTTCCCTATAGTGGGGATAAAAATTGAAGGGGCATAGTGCATTTCCTTTATTATGTGTGTTGTCATGATTATCTTATTATACTCATGCATACTTATCACATGATGATAAATTTTTCTATCTTTGCATGACTTGTCATGTTTAAACACTTATAATTTCCTATCTAGTCCCTTATATTATTTATATTAAAATAATTTGAGGGGACTCATATTCATCACTATAATTATTTACATGACTATTAGTTTTATTGATAGACTCATATTCTTTTTTTTTTTCTTTAGTGCGCTTCAACAATATTATTTACATGTTTAATCATAATAATTTATTTAGTCATAGTTGGAACTTTTGTAAAAAATTTAAATAAGAAATATATTACCTCTCTCCCCTTTACTTTTACTATTTGTGAGTATGGTTCAATTTTAAGTAACATTGTTAGTCCTTATTTTCAAACTGTGATTTATGTTACTCATTCCATTTCTTAGTTATATTTAACATGATTGTAATGGATCCCATGTTGTTGGGGGAATTGAAGAATCATTTGTTTTTTATTTACAAATAAGGGTTTTTGAAGGGGCCTTAACCCATTTACAAAGTAGGAAATGGATAAGAAAAAATAATAGCTACACCTAATCTATGAGAAAGAAAAACAAACACAAAAGACTAAAAATATCATAACCTTACCTAAAAATCCATACACCCTTTCCCCAAGTGCATGTCTAAGAAACACGCTTTAAAAGAACTTTATTCCCTTTTTAGATAGTGATTTTGAATATTTAATTGTTACTTTACATAGATTAATATTCTTTAAGTGTACAAAATATTTAATTTCTACCTAGTAGTTTGCATGGACATCAAAATAGTAGAAGAATATAATGGTGAATTTTGCATACCAATCCCTTTCCCCTTTACCCTTAACTTTTGGGCCTACATTGTTTAAAGCACATCCTAGATACAACATTAAGATTATAGATATAGTACTCTTATCCCAAATAGACTCAGTAATACAATATCCTTATCCCACTATAATTGATCTCTCTTTTTTTTCAATACCTTGATCCATTTTTTTATCATGCTAGATGAGATCCATAGGTACAAACATTACCTAGGGCATTTTCATAGCCACTTGTTTGAACATTGACTTTAAAAAATTCAGAATTTAATTTTAAATATTCTTAACCACTTCACTATTTGGTTTGAGCCAAACTTAGTATATGCTTGTGTTGATTTGAGTGCTATGTTGTATTTAGTTACATTCACTCATTCATTTAAAAATGACCAAGAACATTATTATTGAGCATATCTAGATTTCAATTTATAAGTAGAACAAAAAAAACCTTAGATAATTATTAGATAATTGCATTAGAAAACACCATCTTAGGTTCATTGCATGTTTGTTTGTTGTCTTTGATCTTGGTTCATCGTCATTGAACTTTTTTGATTGGGATTTTGAGTAAGGAGAACTTGTTCATAACAATTTAACATGTTTCTCAAAAGCATTCCTAAAACTCGGTAATCTAAACATTCATATTTTGAAATGAAGGCAAGTACTTTCCAATAGTCCTCATTCTGCTGATTTATATTTGCAAGCTACAATTCAAATGTGTGCATCAATTCAAATCTATACTTGAAAACATAGAATTTTTCAATCAATTAATTAAATCAAACAAAACAAAAATATCAATTCATAGAATCTAAGATCTTTATCTAAACAAACCCTAAGACCATGATATGTTAACAAACCAATTTCTAATATTTGTCATGGCATACTTTCATCATTAAATAGAATTTTTCCATTTACTTATTTTACTATCAATCTAACTCATTTATCTTGCTTAAATATTTTTCTAAACTATTTTTATATAGAGATATTGCTCTTCTACAATAACTTATGATGTACATATTAGAGATTTCAGAATGTTCAATTTAAAAACTTTTCCATGATTTTAGGCATAACTGGGTTATCTTTTCGAATACACTTGGGTGAAGATAAATGGCTACTTGCGTACTAGATAAAGTAGATTCGGGTGGCACATTGTAACCATAACGCATCATTTGTTTATTTCTAATCATTTAAAACTATGATGGATTACAATGCTCTCAAATATTTTTTTAAATTATTAATATTTTGTGCATGGAATTTCATTTATTTTATCTATTGAATACAATTCATTAGCATAACATTTTTATATGCATAAGGGTATGTGCAAGATGATGATGGGCCAAAAAGTGGTGATATGTAAGTGATATGATGACCCATGTGGCTGACAATTTTTTTTTTAACCGAAAATTGATTCAAAACAAAAAAGGTTTTTAAAGGAGATTCTCAACTTCCACCAATATAAATTATGCTTTGATTTGAATTTAATAAATAAGTATTATTCATTTTCTATTTGAATTACGATTAAATTTTTGATTGATAGGTTGATTGAAAAATATTTATAGCTTTCAAACAATATCACATTTTTTGAATCCGAAACATGCATCACATTCTACGCTTCACATACTATAGGATTAAAAAAAAATGAATTTCATGAAGTTTTGACCAAGTTAAGGTGGTCAAACATACGAGTTTTTATATTTTTTAAAAGTTGTAATAAAAAAATCATAATTAATTATTTACTTGGAAAAAAATTACAAAACAATATGCATCACATCGGGACATGAGTCCTCTACTTATGTCTAAAATCTTATAAGAAAGTATTATCATTTTATTGTGGTTAGGGTGGTGAAACAGACACCTACTTCTTACTTTTTCGCTAAAATTTAAGTACTACTACATTGAAATTTTAAATTTTCACCAAATGGTTTTTTTTTAAAATAAACTTAGTAGTTTAGAAACTACATTCAATTTTCTACAAATTCTATTCTTACATATTTTTGAAATAATATAGATAACTTATTCAAATTTTTACGTCAAGTTGCCTAACTCTGATTTTCTGAATTTTCATCGCCACTTAAGGGCCTATTTTTTCCATGATGATCCAACACATACCGATAAATTATTTTCTCTTTTATCTGCACTTTGTCACTTATGACTCTACAAGTTCATTTTTAGTTTACACATTATTGTGATGGTAAAATTCTCATACCTTGTACTTGTCATTTTTTGTTGGTGTATTATTTAATTTTCTAGAATTTAGTTTCTTACTTTATTACATTATATTATTTGGGATAGAATAAGCCTTGTTAAATAGGTATTTATTTGGTTATGTTTTATTTGCATCATGTGACTTATACTTTCCTTTGTTTGGTAGAGTTGTACTTGTTGGAAGAAAGGAGAAGATCAGTCTATATGTTGTCATTTATGTCACCATGTTGTTTATAGTATCAGAGTGGTCTAGTACCCTAAACCAATGTGTAGAACAGGTTTACTTCCTTTGGTGTTTGATCTAGTATTTCAGTCTGCATATTTCCTTGGGTAATTGTCATTGTTCAACGTTTTGGGAAAAGGCTTATGATCACTATAAGCATGTATGTATGTATTTATGTATGTTCATATGATTGGATGGTGAGTTGGCATAGGTTTTGGTGATTGTATTTCATTATTAGGTTAATCATGGTCGACCTAATAATCAATTAATAGTTTAACATGTATTGTGGATATATGTACAACCTAGCTTTGGTCCCAGCCAACATAATATTACATGAAACATGGTTTAATTACTTTTAAAGAAGCTTTGTATGAAGCTGATAATTATTTTTTGTAAATATGTATTGCATCTAATTAGGCTAACCTAATTGATGCGTGTGGATATGTCAGATATATATACAAGATGGTTTGTAGATGAATAATGAATGAGATTGAGTGGTGTGTAAGTTGATATGTGAAGTGTGTGAGTACTACGTTGAAGATTAGTCTTCTGTCATGTGAGCGAATATTCTGAGCATCAAAGGAACTAAATCTGCACTTGTGGTGTAACTCCATTAGTTCATATTCTAGTTGTAAGCAATTTTGATTCTTTAATTTTTGTAGGTAGTGAGCCTCCATTTTTGGACAGTGAGTCCTTGTAAGCTACGAGCTTTTGTATCTGGTAGTGAGCCTCTTTTGTAACTGGTATTGAAAGAACTATATATATAGTGAGCTAATCCTCACTATCATTTTTCCCTCATTAGGTTTTCCACGTAAAATTTTTGGTGTTCTTATGTTGTGTGATTTCATGCTTAGTTCATGCTCTTCTTTGTTTTATGCATTAAAGTTGAAGATGATGTTTGTTCAATATGTTTAAGAAGATACTGATTCACCCCCCCTCTCAGTATCTTGAATATTCAATAGTGTTACATAATATTACTACATCTATTTTATCCCACATGGATTTACATCCACATCTCTTGGTAGTCTATATTATATAACCACTTGTAGCTCTCATATAATCAATCTAATTATGAATGTCATATAATTTTCATTATTTAGTTATAACATATTTATTTTATTCTATTACTTTTATTTATACTTTTATTTAGGCTTTCTTTATCTTCCGTCAATATCCCCATAACCAAATATTTCATGGTTAAGCGCCCTTCTAAGTTAATATTTTTTGAAGATCTAGGATTGTATACCTTATTTTTGGTAGAAGACAAAATGTACTATTCGCTTGCATGAAATGATTAAAAATTTAATAGAATGAATAAATGTTAGGTGTACATAATTGTGGCTTTGTGTTGTAGGTACATTTTGAAATTTGATAGAATAAATTTTAAATTGCCATTGAGTCCAAAGAATTAAAGAAATTTTTTCCTTTGTTGCATCTAAATTTAATTATTATGGCTAGATTTGTAAAAGGGTTCATTTAAGAGATTCTTTCCACTTTTAATAGGTAGCCATATTTTCTTAGCATCTTGAGTTAAATTCAACCCTATGATCACATCTAAAGGGTAAAAAATCCCGTAGATTGATTATTAAATAATCATAATATAGGTACTTGTCTCTTGGCTATTAAAAAATTCTCTCTTTACTCATTTGTATGGTCAATACAATTCCATACCATATAGACTAACAAGCTTAGATTCTACCATATAATATTTTGAGAAATTATAGTTAATTTATTAGTAGGAACCACTGGAAGTACAATCTAAGGTAAAATATTATAGTCATGCCCTCTTTTTAAAAATTATTTAGTAGACTTTATACAATGCTCGCATACATAATAGGTAGTAGGAATTTGTTTAGTGATTTTTTCTTGTCATTTTATTGAAAACTATGGAATTGATTTATACCACATCTATAGTCATTGGTTTTTGCATCTCTTGAAATTTTTCACCTATGTTCAACCAAGCCACTTAGCTTAGTGTCAAAATTGTCCATGCTTCTTTCTTTTGATAATTAATCTTCTATGTACATTCCACCACCACTTGTTCTACATGGTACCCCAACAGAAAAACAATATAGTCCACCAACACTATATCACCATAGCAATTAATTCCATTACTTATTTCAACCTAAGCACCACCATCACCTACCATTCTACTTAGACAACACTCACCTTTAGGTACCTAGGTGGCTATGCCTTCCTTGTTAGACTACTCAATAAATTAGATCACATTCAAATGATTTGTTATCACTCATATGGGGCCTTCTAAACTATAATAATTTTATTTTTATTATTTTCCCCATGATTCAATGTGATGTGTATTTTCTAATGTTGAATGTGTGATATTTATGTAATTTATAATAATTTACAGGTATTTCAATATAGTTTCTATTTTAGGACCTTGCAAGAGTTTGTTTTTTTCTCTTCCAAGATTCTTATTAGGTGTCATTTTTATGGGGCATGATTTTGGAGATATATGCATTGGATATATTAGTTCTATTTTATTTTTCTCTAAATATATATTTTCAAAATTTTATTTTTTTGATATTTTAAAAGTGTTGTTAGTGGAAATCATACTCACACTAAATAGAAAGTTCCAAAATTATTCTTTTTTGGGTGGTTATTTGATTGAATAAACTTGTGGAGTGATATTATAGTAGTTTTTCCTTTTAGTTCTTTATGCTATGTGTTCTTATAATAGGTAAAAGTAGCATTGATATTCTAATTCCATATAACTATTCCAAATGAAACAAACTAATTATGAAATTATCTAAAAAATATTGTGTTGCATATATAAATGAAACAAAGCTTAAACATACTAATGCTAGAAATAAGAAATGGGAAATTAATGCCAAGCTCTTGGTTAGAAGTGTTTAGTAGTACGTTTAAATTTATTATTTTATCTTCTGATTAAAACGTTTTTCTTGAATCATGTTCAAAATAAAAGAAGTCATATGAAAATATTAAAAATATACATGGTCAAATTAGAAAGAATAGGTGATATAAAATTGATAATGATTTCATAAATTTTAATCCTAATAGTTTAGATCACATCAATAACTATATCTCAAAGTCCACATAGCTAAAAAAACGTAGATAAAGGATTATAACATTGATCATTAGGATTATACTTGATTCTAAGTGTGTTAACTAAGATTGGTCCCAATTATTCAATTTATTTTCTAGTTTTCATACCCATCATATTTTTGTGAGTTGTACATGGTGTGCTTACCTTCAATGCATTTTGCAATATTTTAATTCAAAAAGAATTAAATTTAATTCGAATGGTCTTGATTAGGCCTTTAAGTCATGTACATAAATGGATAGTGAGTCAAGGAATATTGAAAAAAAAAAAGAAAAATAAGCCTCAACATGATTAACATTAGTGTTATAGGAAAAAAATAATGGGTCATTTAAAGAATATTTTTTAATAAAACTATTATCACCTAGAATGATTTGATGTTAAGATCTAGGACTGTTACACATGAATAATAAATTATTACAATGATAAAATTGATGATCTTTAAAACATAATTGAGATTTTTAATTTTAAATGTAACTGAAATGCTTAATTTCAAATACTTGAAAAGACATCTAAATGACTAATGAAAACAATAGAAATTGAGAAACTAGAAAGAGAAGACAAGACAACAAATTGATAACAGAGTTTTCCAACTAGCTACATCTCTGGGTCCCTCTCCAAAGAGAATATGTTCCTTGATTATGCTCGAAAAAATGGTTTACAAGGCACTTCAACTATTACAATGTTTGCTCACATCACCTTGGATGATAATGAATTACAAAAAGGTCCTCTCTCAAGTACAAAAAGCTTGAATTAAAGTTCTCAATGCACAGAGATGGACAATTCACTATAAAAAACTCTCCAAGAAAATTCTCTCCATAATCACCACCTAGTTACAGTGTAATTTTCTCAATCAAAAATCACTTTCCAAACCTTACGCTATTCCTCCCATTTTATACATAAAATTTACCTAATATGGTTCATAACCATATGATTTTACAATTTCCCATTTACAATAATAAATCTTTCACAATCCCCCTTAAAATAATATTTAAATCCTAAAATCCGTAAAAGTCCTCTTAAATCCATTCAAAATAATTCACCCCTTTTAATTAATGGATCTTATAATTTTGAGCCTTACAAAATAATCCTTTTAATAATCTTCAAAGATTATTTTAACCCTCGGGTGATCCCACAATAGTGGTTTACAATTTTTGGTCAAACTGGACACTGCAATTATTATTGTTTAACTAAATCTTCATATTTGGGCACCTATAGCGGCTAAACCGTGAGGAATTTGAAGATTATGCAAACTAGAGTCTCATCACATTTTTTCTGTAGATTCTAAAACTATTTTTTTTAATTTTTTTGGAATAATATTGCACTTCTTTTTCCATCTCCCACGAAAATTGGTTTTTTCCATAAAACAACATTTTAAAAAAGTGACACTCACCGTACACAACATAACTTTTTTTGTATGAAGGATAAAATTATAATTTTTTTGAATTTAGATTTGAAACTACAATATATAGCACTTTCATTTGGTCTCATATTTTTTTATTGAATATTTTTTCCTTAATATAGTTTCGAAGTCAAACGAATTGCAATTCAGACATAGGCGGACTGTATACAACATAACTTTTTCTCTATGTATCAAAATTCAATTTTATTTTTTTAAATGGATCAAGGAAATCAATACCCAACACAAACATATTTTTAAATTTTTTTTTTTGATAATTTTCTATTTTTCCACATGTGTAAAACAAAGAGTTTGATTTTCGGTGAAAAACCTATGTTTAATAAAACTAAAAATACACATACATAATAAAACCAAAACATATTAAAATTATATTCATGGGATAGATCATTTTGAGGAATATCATAATCATTTGAAATAAATTTTAAATGATTTCATTTGATCCCTCAAAAGGTAAATCAAAAGTGATTTTTTATCAGCATTTTGATAGGTGTAAAGGAGACTCATTTATAGGCATGGTTTAAAATTAGCGAGGTTCTATTCAAGGGGGTTTGATCTAAGGTGGTTTGATCAAACCATATTCAATTGGAATCCTTAAAATAGAACTTTTAAAGGCTTAAATCATTATATTTTCTAAAAATATGTGATTTCAGCAAAAATTAGTTCCTCTCAAAAATTGTAAACCAGCTTTGTGGGATCACCCCCCCTTTTATTTCTCCATGAATTTGGGCTTGATTAATTTAAGGGATTAAAATTTTAATTATAGGGAGTTGATAGATATTACTTATAGGAGATACAACCTTTAATTGTTGTTTAAAACAAATTTGTTGCCTTTAAAGCCCAAAAAATCTGCTTGGAATCCCACCAAATGACTTTTATGAGGCTAATAAATAAAAATGCCACCACTTTATATCTCAAAAATAATGCATGTTATAGTGGTGGTCTGTGAATTTAGTGAAGGTGAAATCACTAGTTCAAATCTCCTCATTAACTTTTGAACCATCAAACATGTAGTCGTGCCACATGGGTGCCATGTGGCGCCCAACCATTGGGCCACGTGGCACCTTCCTATTAGCCAAATGTCAAAATGTGATTCATCCACATTTTTTCCATGTCACCTACACTTGCCACATCACCTACTCTTGCCACATCAGCATGTTGACGTCATCATTGTACTGCAAAATCAACATGGTCAACCCTCAACTTTGACTGACTATATCTTTTACATACGAGTTCTGTTTGACCCCGTTCAAGTTGCATTGGATTCAATTTTTTGAGATTTTCAACATGGCGCTAAATTTTGGATCATATGAAACACTTATATTTTTGATGAAAAGTATCCACCTAGATTATTCCTCCCAATTGGAGACCTTTTGGACCTCCAAAAATTACATTTATTTAGAGTTTAAGTGAGGGCATGGCCTCCCCACTTGTTCTATATCATTTGTCCATCGATACACCTGGATCATCACCATAGTCAGGATTGTAATAATATTGTTGAACATATGCATCATTCTATCACTTCCATAAGCATCTACATTAACTATTACAACCATTAACCAATATCCATTGACTAATATCAAGCTAAATATTAATGCAAATACAAGAGCGAATGAATAAAAAACATGTCTATCTTCCACAACAAGAACATTTTTACTCAAGGGAACCTCCAAATTCCCAACCATAATTTTAGGACTTGGATCATCAATTCTTTCATTTATTGTGTCCTCATATTGTATTGTTGGTGTATCCTGCAACATTTGATCATGATTAGCCTTGACTACCTCAAGTTCATGTCTAGAACCACCTAACTAGCAAAACATAAGAGACAAATCTTTACTTGCATTAATCTCCCTTTTCAATTGCCTTGTTTTTGCAAATGATCTTCCAGTCTTGATCCTGTGAGAATTTATAATATACTTGGGTATGTGCAGGATCATCATGGAAAAAAGAGGCCCTTAAGTGGCAATAAAATTCAGAAAATTAGAGTTAGGCAACTTGGTGTAAAAATTTGAATAAGTTATATATATTATTTTAAAAATGTGTAAGAATAGAATCTCTAGAAAATTGAATGTAGTTTCTAAACTACTAGATTTATTTTAAAAAAATAAAAATCTATTTGGTGAAAATTTGAAATTTGAATGCAGTAGTGCTTAAATTTCAGGGAAAAAATAAGAAGTACGTGTATGTCTGACCACCCTAACCACAATAAAATGATAATATTTTTTATAAGATTTTAGATATAAGTAAGGGACTCATGTACCGATGTGATGCATATTTTTTTGTAATTTTTTTCCAAGTAAATAATTAATTATGAATTTTTTATTACAACTTTTAAAAAATATGTCTGACAACCATAACTTTGTCAAAACTTCATGAAATTCAATTTTATTTTTTTAATCCTATAGTATGTGAAGCATATAATGTGACACATTTTTTGGATTCAAAAAATATGATACTATTTGAAAGTTATAGATTTTATTCAATCAGCCTATCAATCAAGACTTTAGTTGTAATTCAAATAGAAAATGAATAATAGTTATTTATTAAATTCAAAGTAAAGCATAATTTATATTGGTGGAAAGCTGAGAATCTCCTTTAAAAACCCTTTTCGTTTCATCAATTTTGGGTAAAAAAGAAATCGTCAGCCACATGGGCCATCATATCACTTAGATATCGCCACGTTTTGGCCCATCATGATCCTGCACATACCCACTTGATCCCATCGTAAAAAAAATGATAATGATTAAATTTCCCATAGAAAATAGCTTTTTGATCATAAAAATACAGGCTACCTAGCACTATCCCACAGAAATCTAGTGGAACCACATCAAACTGCACCTCATCAACATGTACTTACTTGTGATTGCAAATATTAAAGTGCATTGTCTTGTTACTTGAAATTCATTGTTTTCAAAAACCCAACCTAGTGGATAAGGTCTCTGATGCGGTGTAGTTTTCAATCCCAAATTCCTTACAAAATTTTCTGAGATTAGGTTAATTTGAGATCCACTATCTATGAGTGTATCAATTTTAGTGTGCTTAGCAATAACCCTTGTGTGAAATAGCTCATTTATTTTCTTATTTTTAGGAGCATCATAGACTTGAGAAGTATAAGAAATCAAAACATTGGCAATAGAAGCCTTACCTTTCAACCCCATTGTTGTTATCTTAGTTTCATCTTCAAAATTTGAACCAAGATCCATAACAACATTCGCGGTCTCTTTCTTACCTTTCTATTTACAAGCCCATTTTGGCTTCAATTCATGATGCAATTGCCAGCAGTGATCTTCATCATGACCTCTCCTACTAGAATGAGAGCATATGAACTTATCATCCTCCTTTTTAATGGTAGCTATCCTCTTCCCCTTTTCTGTATCTTTGGATTTATCATCAAGCTTATATGGCTTCTTCTCAAACTTATCAATGAAATTACTCTTACCTCTTCACTCTAAGTGTGTGGCTTGTACACATAATTCATCCAAATTACTAGGATTCAAAACCAAAATGGAATGTCTTAGATAAGAGTGAAGACCACCTATGTACTTAAGCAATATGTCTTGGGTGTACAATGGGAAATTCAATGCGATAGCCCTTTTCTTGAATTCATGGGTGTACTCTTGGATAGTTTGACCTTTACCTTGCGTAAAAGTTTTCCAGTCCATCATTAATTGTTGCATATGGCCTAGGGGAAAAAATTTCTTCTTAAGATCATTAAAATATTCTGCCTGAGTTAAATTGACTCTACCATGTTGTGAAATTTATGCCCGTGTTCTACTCTTCCACTAGGTGAGATTTGTTCCTCCCAACCAAAGAGTAGCTAACTGGATCATAGAGGCATCATCTAGAAGACCTTGAACTCTATAGTACACTTCTACTTGTTGAACCCAATCATCTAATTTCTCAACATTTAATTCCCTACAATATTTTTGACGCAAAATTTTGCAGGCAGTAGCCTTATGGGAAACTTAGTTATTGGGGGACTTATGCGCGTAGCTAAGTGACCTCCAAGATTTTATCAAAGCCGAATCTTCATTTTTTAATGGGGGGAGGAAAAGGGGAAGAGGATAAACATAAAATAAACAAACCTAAACTAAGGTGATGTGATAGAGAAATTATGAGATAAGTAAGCACATTATCTAAACAAAGGCTCGAGTAGTAGCTAGCGTATATCAAATAGACAATTCCCAACACTACAAACATAATGATATCAAACCATTTGCATAATATGACCCATATAGCAGAAGCTAACACAAAAGAGTAGTAACATGATTTGTATTACACAAAGCTATTTAAAGATTACAAAATCTTGAAATAGATATTTATGTTTCAGAAAATGCAAGCAAAATTTAATATTCTATCAAATGCTTGAAAATAGAGAGGCTAAACATAATGGCACAGTCTGTGAGTCCATATTTAATATAAATCACTACAGAGGCTAATTCTCAGCACTACAAAAATATTTTTCCATCTAACAACAACCAAAAAAATGAAGAAAAGGTTGCTTAGATAAGCCAGCCCACCACCTGGAGACCCTAACAAGAAGGATACTCCAGTGAAGCCACCAACGATCAAGATTTCCTCGAGCCAACACAAAAAAAAAGATACTCTAGCAACACACCAACAAGTACATCTTGAGGAAATATGGGTCATGCAGCAGCAGAAGGAGAGAAAACTCAACATCAAAACGGAGACCGTTGCAACAAATGTCGAACCGAAGACAATGAACACATGAACGAACGCCATGCGGAAAGCTCCCAGCAAAGGATACTACAGTGTGGGCCCCACTCAGAAAGAAAACAAGTGGAGGCAATGTGTGAAGAAAAAGGACCTCAGAAAAAGGAAGAAGAGGTGTCTCAAAAGAAAGCTCTGATAGGATGCCACGTGGCGGCAGCCGAAAAGCTGCGAGAGATACCAAAATAAAAGGCGAAGCCTCAAAAGAGAAACCATGAAGGAAAGAGTGGTGTGTGAATAACTATTCACAGCATGGCGACTCATAAGGACATTTCGCCCATAGAATGAAGGACTCCAAATCATGGCCTCATAGACCAGTCCAACCCCTTGGACCAATCACTCATAGCTTAGAGAGGGAAACTTGAAGGGATGTCAAGACCTCATCCGATGGTGTAGAGAGAGTGCTCAAGTTTTCATATGCCATGTTTAGATCAATAATTGCCTTAAAAGAGCAATCCACTAAGTATTTTCGCCTCACAATCAAGCTGGAAAAAGAGCTGCGCCAACTAATGCACCATGTTTTCAATATTTGTGGCAGTTGGAGATTGATCGAAGGACTACAATACTAATAAATCTTGTTTTTCCTCCACAATCTTCTCAATGATGTGTTCTATGCCTGAAACTTTTTGACCAATCAAGAGGGGCGATGGAAGCCCTCACTGAGTTAGGCGAGAAATTTTTTCCTGCATATCATAAGTAATTTGAGTTAGCTTTGCTCTGCACTCACCGACATTATGGATGGCTTCATGCATAGATATGTGAACATTCATGCTCATGGTCATTGTTGTTTCGTCTTTGATCCCCACACTACTCAATGCCTCATCAGAAGTTGTATACAATTTGCTCAACAACTGCCTAGCCTCTGAAACCCTATTAGAATTCATTTCTTGCATCTATTGTATTATTTCACTAACCACCCTGCATAGATTGGTAGCTTGTGCCATAAATTTGAGAGTAGGATGCAAGGTAAGGCATAGTGTCTTAACCTTATCCCAGTATGATGCATGTAGCTCTTTGGCTATCTCTAGCGAGCTCATTTGGGATGCAAGAGGCCGGGATTTCAAAAGGTCCAACTCCGTAGCCTTGTTGCTCAAATCTACCTTCAACTCCACAATGCTTCCCTTCAGGGCCAAAAATCGATTCTTTAGAGTAGTAATTTCTTTCTCCTTCTCCCTCAAGGCTAACTCAGCCTATTTTTTATTTTTTGTTTCCTACTCCAATGCAACGTTCATTTCATTTACCTCATCATTGGTACTATGTCAGAGCTATTTCAAACCATCACTCGCCTGCCTCAATTCGTCACGAAGGGCCGCTTCGATCACCCAAAATTGCTCAATCTCTCTATGTAGGGCTGGAACAACCTCCGCAACTAGAGCCTAAATCTCAGCAACTTTTCTCTCAAAGGCATTCCTCTCATTTCGTAGCGGATTGATTTCAATCTCCTGAGCCTTATGCTTATTTGACCAAATCTCCACCTTTCCCCTCAATTCTTTCATTTGTTCATCTTTCTTCTTCATCTGGCGGTTGAGTTTGAGGAAATCAATTGTCACCACCCTTTGGGTTTCCTCCATTAATTCAACCTTGTCCTACAGACGAGTTTGTTGCAAATCAAGCCCTATGGTATTGATAGAATAATCATTTGGTTCCATTTCTCCGACCGGCTTGATGACATTGGGTGTTACATTTGCAAACATCAACGAATATTGACTTTTGTTGAACATAGTCTATAAAAGGGGCTCTGCAGGTCTACTTGCATCCTTTTTCCTTCTTTTTTGTATTCGGCTAGCCCGGGCACTTTTTTTTACATCCACCTACAAGAAATACTCTTGGGATGAAATACCTAATCCACTAGCAAAAGGGAACTCCTGAGGAACTACTAATGGGAATGACAGTGTGCTTAATGTATTAACGGATTTGCTAGGTCTTGTAACCATTGTCGAGGGAAAAGGTGGGATAAACTAATTGCCTAGAGATGGTGAAAACATGGTGGGAAAAAAGGTTAGGGAAGCATTCACTTGATTCTGAGGCCTCGGAGATACAAACTGCTGACTTAGTGGGACAGGATGTGTTACCATTACTTGTGCCTCATGGGCAATGGACATAGGAGGAGATGAAAGGGGACCCCCAGGGAGATTAATGTTGATCTTCCTTAGGTGACTAGTTAGAGGAACAAATGGTACGAGTGACATGGCATAAGTCGACATAGAGGAAACTAAAGACATAGAAGAGAGAGAAGAAGGGGATAAATATACTTGGGTTTCCTAAAGATTTGTGGCAGATACAACTACCTCTTCATGCTATTCTTCTTCTCCTCTTGCTGCTTCCTCCGTTTGAGATCTCTTCTCCTCTAGGGAATTTTCTAGGTCCAAAATGACCCTTTGGTGGTGTCTAGTAGATCTTGACCTCTTCTTCCCTGATCTAGAGGAGCTAGTAGGCTCCGATAGCTATGTATTTGAGGTTTCCTCATGTTGCAACTATTATCCAATGACTGTCTCTCCTCACATAGGATCTTCTTCAATTATGGGAGCCTTTTGGCAAACGTCTTCTTCATGCTCCATAGCTGCACTTTCCACCTCACTGAACCTCTCAGACCCAAAAGGATTAGGAGAATCATCACTGTCTAAATGCTCATGGCACCAGATATCATCAAACTAGTTGTTTGAATCCACCTCCTGAAAGAGCCCGTTAGTCCTTTTATCTCTTTCCTATAAATCCAGAAATCTTTAATCTTCTCAGGAGTCCAACCAAGCCTTGCTAATTGGCTATAGATGAATTGAATTATTTTGTGGTTAGAGTCAGGCTTTGCCATTATATGATAAAAATTCAGCCAAGGTGGTTGACCCGAGCTAGAAGGGATGTACTCAAGGCTGACATATAATCTCTCATTTCCCTCATTTGCATTTCTCCAAGGGTCCCAAAATGACCGAGGCTAGTGAGAGATCTTAATGCTTATTTTTTCCAAATTACCTACTATATTATAGCACCATATATCACAGATAACCACCAATCCAAGGTGACCCAACTTATAGTACAACACTTCCAAACTATTCACCCTCAGATTCTTCTTCTTGACCAATGATATAGAGCTAGACATGATTGGTAGCGTCAAATAGGAAGTCAAATGATTTCATCACCAGTAATCATTCTAAATATTACATAACTTCTTGAAAATCTCCAAGGCCAATACCCTATTGTAAAATCTAAACCGAAGAACCAATCTCAAGGTGGTACAATGTCTCTCATCCATGATATCTGACTCTGCATCAAGTGACCAAACCTCTTGCCTCCCATATTATCCAAAGCTCTTAAAGTTGGAGCTAGGAATGCATCTGAAAACACATAATAATCAAAAGTCTTTGAGAGGACAGGATTCGAGGTTGAAATTGGATTTCTAGTGCCATTTTCATCAAATACTACTAGGGGCAGAGATTGCTGGAAATAATTTGGGTTCTGATGTAAAATCATGTAGGCCAAGAAATAAGAATACGTGAACTTGGAACTAGCCTCAAACTCCTTCATCTATCGGCACATCCCTTCCACAATGACCTTCACAAAGTCCATCAGTGGAGCCTTGCTATTCTTTTTTAGCATAAAGCTTACACTCATCTAGAAGTACGAGACTTCTTTATCTGTATCTAATCCACACACCAATGCCAGCATAGAGAAGACGAAAGTTGAACCTGCCTTAAAAGTAGCCATACTAAGAGAGATTCTAGGAGGTAAAAAGTTATATGATGCTTTACCTATTTCAGTATTAAAAAAATGTTGTGCTAACCTAAGCATCCTCTAGTAATTTTGTAGCCTAGAAATATTGAAATCCTCAACACCCTCAAGAGAATTAAGAGGAATGCACATCATATCATGGAGAGCCTGGTGATAGATTACCACCTTGAAATTATGGCCGCTTATAATTCATGTCTTGGCATCGAAACTGTTAGCACAAGAAACCACAATCTTTGGACAACGGTGTACCAAAGGAATCATTTACTGAGGGAGACCACAATTCCACAATTAGCTATGAAAAGGATCAGTGATATTTTTCAAATTTTTGCATGCAACCTCTCTTAAAATTTTGGGGTTCTGAGATAAATCTAGATCTCGAACATTATCCTAATCCTCTGATACCAAGGCCTGGTTTCTAGGAGAAACCACATTTAACACTTTCTAGTCCACCAGCTTAGTATAGGGCCATGAAGGTTTAGCTGGAATGGTCGAGGTTGCATAAGAAACCTAGACATAGATATTCACACAAGGCACTTGCATCCTTCATTCTTTAATGCTTTCGGTGGCGACAACCGAAGTTGAGCTCTCTGCAATTTCAGCCATTTTACTTGTGTCTTTGAAGGACTCTGCAACTTAGTTTTTGAAAACTTTTCTCTATCTCTACAAATGACTCAGGTGGTTACACATTTTTCCAACCTTGCATAATTAATGCCCTCTGCACGATGCTCCTATCTATCTTTTTGATTTTCGAGAATATTGGATTAGCAAAGGTACACGTTATCTTTCACATTAGTTATACCATGTGCCACTAACCCTTTCATGCATGCAAAGAGACCGCTAACTTGCCAAAAGATTCCACACATTAAGAGATATGACCTCATGTATGGTGGCTCTAATTTTCTTTGGGAAAAGTACCAAATCAGCAGCGCCATATCTTTTCGTGAGCTTTTACATTTAATGATTACTTGATTGTAATTAGGCACATCAACCAATGAATTCACCTTAAAATATTTTCTTTGAATTAACTAGGATGAAAAAATTCTATATGGCGACAATTGGCTCCCTCTCGTCCTTTTAAAAAGGCTCAATTTGAACAAGTTGAAACTGCATTTGATTATCTTCATTATTTTGCATGCTACAAAATGTCTCTTTAGAGCTCTTCATACCATTTGTCTCTGATGTGAACATACCTTGCTCAATTAGGGAGGCCTCTTCCCATCTATAAAAAGGACCCTTGGAACTTTGGCAATCCATATTTGCACTTAGCATTTCTTAGCAAGTGGCCTTAGGACATCATTAGTAACTTCATTATTTAGCAAGAGTAGTGGAAATCATGGAAACACCAATTAGGCTTACGTGCAAGAAGACCCAAGCTACCTTCGTAGGAAAAATTAGGTGTAAGCAGCTAAAACGCATGACTGGCGTGAAGAACCTTCTGTATGTGAAAGCTCCATAAAATGGGTTCTAGGCAGAGACTGTGTAGAATATGAGGACCAGTATAGAGTGAACACCATTATCAGTTCCGACTTTGTATCTTCTTTGTTAGACATTAGCATTTCTAAGAGGAAGATTTTGAAGCTGACAAAGAAGGTATTTCCCAAATGGCTACCCAGAGAGGTTTGGAGAACGTCATCAGAGCTATCAAGATCGGTCATGAAATTCCATCTATTCACAACCTTCATCAACTTACTGAGGAAGGAGGACCTATGTCAGCTAGGCCCTTTCTGCATGGCTTTGAGCTTGAAACTCGTGAGGAACATCGCTGCAAAGTCCGCACCGCCTGCCATTTCCTGATGAGGATGTGTGAACCCCAATCCTATACCTACACAAAAACAAGAAACAAACACATAATTAGATCAATATGCAAGTTAGAACTAAGATTCCCCATGAAATTCATTAGCAATATTCAAAATAGGAAAGGAAATGAAAAAATAAACCAAGAAAGCAATGAAATCCTATTCTAAAATGCAAACTCTTAATCCCATGGGGGAGTTGGTGTCAATTATGTGTAGAAATTGGCCCTTTCCCAACTCCTTTGTAAGCTTGATGATGATTTGATCCACTTTGGTTGAATTCTTTCATAACCTAGCTAAGAACTTGATAAAAATAGATGAAATTGAGTATAGTGAGTTTACCCAAATTGTGGATGATATTGCAATAAAGGAGGCCACTATTTATAGATTTGAAGAATGGGAGATAGAAGGATTTGGGTGAATGTGGGACAAAAGACCAACCAATGAGAGAATGCCACTTGTCCACATGTGATTGGAGTAGGAATGAGCACATTTTGATCAATGTGCATGATAAATGCTATGAGATTAAAATTTGAAATTTGAATGTGACATGTTTAGATGGAAGGTAAATGGAGTTAATGTCACTTGGATCAATGCAAAGGACATGTAATAGGTCTTAAATGCCTTGTTGGAAGGACTAAGTCCACTTGGATTTGAATTAAAATTTGAGGGAATATTCCCCTTTTATGCCATGTTGAGATAAAATAGAGATTTAATAAATGAATTAAATCTATTTTCATGTGCAAGTGGTAAAAGATAGAGGATGGGACATGCTTTAATATTAATTTAATCAAAGATTAATTAATGTAATGAGGAATTAGGAGATGTGATAATTTAGACTTAAATTTATGAGTTGATTTAAATCAAATTGAGAGGAAGGGTTTAATTAAATAAATGTTTTAATTTATTTAACTAAAGGGGACAATGTTAGATTAAATCAAATAAGGTTTTAATTTATTCAACTTAATAAGAGGACTTTAGAGATTTAATTTAAATAAAATGAATTATTTAAATGAACAGAGATAGTGTAATACCCCTCCGTTTTGTTTCTTGTTCAAGTTGCTTTATGCTGTGTTTGGTTGCAATTACTTTGATACTGGATACATTTTGTTATGATGTTTTGATCGTTACTATCGAGTAACAAATATTATTGTGGGATGTAGTTATCCGATTTTGTTTCATATGCATTATGGATTAATGATGTTGTAGAGTTAACATGAGATGTTATTATGAGATTATAGGAATTATGATGGAAGTGTCAGTTTCGATGAGTGTATTGGTGAAGAGGACGAGTTCGCATCACTTGCTTGTGAGCACCCTGCGAATCCGTAATTCCTTCTTCACGGTGTGTATTATATGCTTGATATATCGTATGATGTTGTTTACTTGGTTACAGGATTGCAGGTACATGACATCGACTCCACCTGGTTTCACAGGTTTGAGCGTGTCGATCCAACGGTTAAGTTGAACGGGAGATAGTAGCTAGGTAACATGTGTCAAGTTTACACTCTAGCCTTAGTGTGTCGTCAGTTGTGTGTGTCGAGTCATTGTCTGTCTTGCTTTGATGTTATTTAATTCTGAAGCATTCTTGATTTGGAAATAGATATTTAGAATAATTACATTTAAATCATGTTGATAGTTATTTAATTTAAATAATGCAATGTGGATAAAATTTTATATTTAAATTATTTAATTAATTAAATTTAATCCAAGGGGGTTGAGTTTGGTTATTAAATAATTAAATTAATTAATTAAACGTGATGCAAGAGAATGAAAGGAAATAAAAAAATTAAAATTAATTTTGGAATTTAATCTCAACATGTGGGAATTAAATTAGAAATTGTAATTAAATGTTTATTTGGGAAATTGGTTGCAACTTTGGAAATTAATTTATTATTTCAAATTGCATTTTAAATTGAAAGTGGGTTTTCCAAAAGTGAAATTGAAATTGAAATTGAAATTGAAATATCTAATTTGCATATAATGTGAATTAGGGTTGTAAATATTGAAATTGAAATTGAAATTGAAATATCTAATTTGCATGTAATGTGAATTAGGGTTGTATTAGGTATTTTTGATTTATAAAGAATACATGTTTTAATTTTAGGGCAAGAAAGTTTTTAGAAAAATATATTTTTACAGTAGGGAAGAAATTTTGAAAAATTTGCACAAGGGTTTGAAGAAAGTTTGATTGTAGAATTGATTGAAAGAAAGATTGTTTGCATTTGTTGGATTTTGGATTGGATTCATTGGAGGATTGAAGAAAATTCAGGAAATCTTTGGAGGAGGCTTGCATCAAAAATTCATCTCTTCCTGTAGCTTCTTGTACCAGGTTTTCCTCCTTGTATTTTATTGTTCTTGATTGTTTTTTTAAAATAGTAGTGATTAAAGATTTATTTGTTAAATCTGTTTTAGAAAACAAACTTGATATTAGAAAAAAATAATTGAATAAATTTACAGCCTTTGCTTGTGAAAATTCTTGAGTGAAAATTGTGAAAACCTTAGTTGAATTTAAATTATTTTGAGAAATTGATTTTATTGTTATTGAAATCAAACATAGAGATTGAACAATGCATTTGGAATGTTTTTCAGAAAATGAAACCCTCTGTTTATTATCAAAAAACGGATTTTAAAATCTGCAGTATAATTATATTTTTATGGTAAAATGGTCTGATTGTGTCGCCTATAACTTTACTTTCACAAACTAATTTTTCAAGAAATTTAAAGGGTTTTTTCATTTTGCAATTTTCTAACTCTTGTCCAAAAATCTCAAATACCCAGATCGTAGTTTTTGAGTTATGCTTGAAACATGAGACTGCTATTAAGATATTTTCCCATGGCTGTTCTGAAAATAAAATAATAATAAATTGATATTTATAAATATTAATATTTTATGTATTGTTATTATAATATTGAAATATTATTTAATAATATTTTATATTATAATTTCTAATACTAAAGTATTATATTTATTTATATTATTTTAAATAAAATTTGTATATTAGATTAGTGGAATTAAAATTATAAACATATGGGGAAATTATTGTTTATTTTAAAATGACATGTTAAAGTTTAAGTGAAGGAGTTAAATATTTGATTTAAAGAATGCATAATTTAAAATTGAATTGTGGAATATAAATCCATATGTAAAAGGTCCAATTATTAATTTGATTTAATTGGAAAAATATATTTATATTTTGAAATATTGATGATAAAGGATATTTTATTTTGAATTAATCAATTTGATATTCTACAAAGGATAGAAGATATGTTAATGATTAAATATATTTAAATATATTAATTTATATTTATTATATATATAGTGAAGGTATATATCCATTTGAGAGAATAAATAATATTTTATCTTATTTTATTCTGTTGTTTGCAAATTGGGTATTATTAGTGTTTTAAAAGAGATAATTAGTATGTGTAGAAAATGTATAGAGAAAGATATTTTTTTAATAGAAATAATTACTTGATTTAAAAAAGAAATGGTTATTTTGTTAATATGATTGAAGTAAATATATTGAGATGTATATATATATATCCATGAGTATTTTCAATCAGTATTTACCTTATTTAAGTGCGTGTGATTTAGTTTTGCATAAAGAATTTAAAAGATAAGTTTTGAATGCGTAGTCAAAGAGATAAGCCAAAAGATATTTTTGTACATTGATGAAATTGCATGTTTTAAATAGATAGTTGAAGAGACATAGATTCTGGATAGAAAATTGAAAAGATTGTTTGCAATAGTGTTAGTTTGCATTAGAAGTAAATTTAGGAACTATCTTTATTGAAAAAAGCAAATAGTTATTAGGTTTTATTTTCATAGAACAAATTAATCGTTGTGATTGGAATATTAAAGAATCTATATAATTGAGTTTATTAATATATATGTTTGGTGTATAT
Source organism: Sequoiadendron giganteum (assembly GCA_007115665.2). Taxonomy (NCBI): domain Eukaryota; kingdom Viridiplantae; phylum Streptophyta; class Pinopsida; order Cupressales; family Cupressaceae; genus Sequoiadendron; species Sequoiadendron giganteum. The sequence continues at coordinate 175,721,007 of CM021108.1, forward strand.
ATAATATGGAGCATGTAAAATATGTTAAGGGTAAATTCATTATCGTATTTCATTTTTATAAGATGTATGCAATATATTATTGAATAGAGATTTAAAAATGGATTGATTAGTGTATATGGAAATTGGATAGAGAAACAATATGCTATTATATTAAAGTGATTGAATGTTTTAAATAGAAAATTGAATGAGAAGTAAGAGTTGGTTAGGAAATGGAAATAGTTTACTTGCATGGATTTGTGTCGATTTAAAAGTAAATTAAGAAGTTGTTTTATTGATGAGGCAATCAATTATGTTATTTATTAATTTCTATTTAGATTAATTGAATCATTGTGATCGAATTATGAAAGAGATATGGATTTAGTATATCCAAAAGTAGTATCTTCCTCATGATTATCTTAAAGGATTTAATTCTCTGTATTCAGTAAAGGGAAGTAAGTTTAAATATTTTAGATTTTCAATAATGAAAGAGAAAATAGGGGTTATGATTATTTTAGATGATTTAGTTATCGTGTTTTTGACTTTGTCAACACTACCTATTGAATGAGTATGGATTTAGGAAATCCAAATATTATATTTGATTAATGACTTGAATGCTTTTGTTACTATGTCATCATGTTACATTGTTGGTTTTGGGATTTAATGTTAGTCCTAAATTATAAGTCTTCCAGAAGAACTTAGAGGATAAGGGTTGTTGAATCTTTATGCCATCTAGTTATTTTCCCTTGGGTAGTGCATGTTTAGTTTTACCCGATTTTCATGAACGGGGATGTTTGCACCTCCTTGGTTTAGGAGCGGATTATGGGATCTGTGTCTCCTTGTATGGAGTGACCTTGTTATGTGGTTTCATCTTGTTGCCTCCTGTGAAAGGAGTGGATTATGTGTTATTGCCTCCAAGATGTTGGAGTGGGATCTTTTGTACCTCTTGTGAAAGGAGTGGACTATGTGTTTGTTGCCTCCAAGATGTATGGAGTGAGTTCTATTATTTGTATCCTCCTTGTGTTGGAGTGGATTATGATGCCCAGTTGGTATGCACTTGTGTTTCCCTTGGTGGATGGTTTGGGTGTGTGTTGTCCATTAGAAGAGTGGTTTTTGTTAGGGGCCGGAGCCCAAAGTGGTAAACCAGGTAACCTTCAAAAGTGAGTTAATCAAGTGATAATTAAATTAATGTACTTAGATGATTAGGATGCAGTTCACACTAATCAAGATAATTTAATCCTCACTCATAGACACAAGGGCTTGTTTAGACTTGGGATGAGTGAGAAGGCCTGGAATGGCAAAATCAACTATCTTGCTCTTGCGAGAGGTAGTTGATTCTGCATGAGTGAGTATGAGTGTCAGGATTCGGTTGAGGCCACCAGGATTACTTGTATCGAAGCCTATGAAAAATGCCCAGAGGAGATCTCATGACAAACCTTACAATGACACTCTATCTATGACAACTGCTATTAATTGTTTTATGTGTATGGTTCTCTGAACATACTTGATTTATTATGATGTCTAGAAGCAATGTGACCTATGTCAGTGATGTTTGAGTTGTACTTGATTTGTACTTGTGTTGTATTTGAGTTGAACTAGATTTGTACTTATTATGGCATTCATTTGGTTATGTCAGTTTGAGTTAGTATGAGTTTTCCTTTGGTTAGTGGTTGTAGATCTTTGTCCATGTTACTTTGTTACTATCTCCTAGCATGGGGGGTGGGCCTTCGGGTACCACATTGGTAGGGTGGAACATGCACCAAAATCGTTAGGTCCCCATCTATCTCCAGTACTTGGTGGCAAGACATCTGGATGGACAGCTCGTGGTTCTTGTTGTATTATATTGCATTGTAATATTTTAACTTGTATAAGTTATTTTATCCCTCTTATGTTTATGAGGTGGAATTTTGTAATTGTAATCTTTTGTACTATTGCCTCATTCTGGGAATGAGTGATGTATCTATTGGATTAAGATAATGTTTATGCGATTGTATCTTGGTTGATTATCTTATTATGTTATGTGGTATTCTTATGATGTATGATGTTTATTTCATAAAGTTCATAAGGCTATGGTTATATGTAATATGTATATGTGGGTTTAAGTAATCCTAACCTTGTAGCCTTAGAGGTTGTTGTTAATTAGTAAGTGAATGTGTATGTTAAATGCACTTTATAAAAAGAAAAATTGGTTCGCTTAAGATGTTAATTGCAACTTCCTTTAGGGTTACTTGCGGGGCATTACAGATAGAGGATTAATTAGATTAAATTGATTAATTTAATCAAAAGAGGGGAGAATGACTTATTTAAATAAATAATGATTTATCTAATTAAGAGATGAAAAGTGATGATAAGCTAAGAAGGTGATTCAGAATGAAATGATGCTAGTAATCAGGATCAAGTGTGTTGGTCAATTTTCCATGTCTACATTTTGCTCCTCTTTGAAGCAATGCACTCTTTGTATTGATTCAAAGAGTAAACTATTGTGATCAAAGTTCAAAAAATTTATATTTTTTTGAATGCCTCACTGTTGCCCCAGCAGAAGGATTATGCTTGTATATTGGCCCCTCGAGAGATTGGACAGATTTTTATTTTTTATTTTTGGATGATCTCGGGAAAAAAGAGGACAAGGTGTATGATAGGTCCAAAAATTCCCCAGGATGCCAAAAAAGATACAAAATGGCCCTCAGTTGGACAAAAATGGGATCGGAGGACCAAAACCCTAGTTGGATGGCCAAATTAGGTCAAAAAACCTTAATTTGCAAGCTTAAATAGACCTTGAGGGGTCACTTTCAATACATTTGCATACTTAGCCTTTAGCATTTTCTACACTTTGAGCTATGAGCCCCGATCGAGATGGCGCAATGACAACTTCCTAGGAACATGTCAGAGAGAGTACAAGTGCACCAACGGCTATTCAACGCAAGACCCATGGTATGTACCCCCATCCCGACTTTTCATTTTTCATTTTACATGCATTAAATAGGGTCAAAACCATTTTTAAGCTTAGCGATGCTATATAGCACCGCTACAAATGCTCAGTTGGTTCCATGCGGTCCTAAAATATGCCACATATGAGAGTAGCACCATGCAACATAGTTAGGAGATTAGGGTTGTTTGATCAAACTTAGCTGCTTGCAAAAATAACATCGTGGGACGTAGTTAGGGGCTTAGGATTTGTCAAAGTCTGCCACATGGCATAGTTTAGAACTTTACAAACTGCGTCACATTTGCAAACAGCTTCGTATTTGTTGTTTCAAATACAAAAATCCGATGCGAGAGGCATATTTTTTACGAGACTTGATGTGATGGCTTCCCTTGTGTAGGAGGAGCTCAATATACTTCACTCGAGGGAGCACAGATGGTCGATGCTCCATAGATTATAGGGTATGCATGTGTACCTTCAAGAGCAGCTTGGTATTCTTGGCCTCTGGTTCATTGCGTATGTCCCTCCTATTTGGATGCACCTAGGTATGATGATAGTGGTGGCAAAGTGAGACCTCTTCCTTCCATCTTCCTACTAGAGAGGCCACCATCACTCTCGAGGATGTCTAGCACATTCTCCGATTGCCTATCCATGAAGCTAGAGTGATTTATGATCCAAAGGAAGGTAGAGAGGCTTGCTTTGATGTTATGGGTGTTCATGAGCTCATTGTTTCTAATGGATAGATTGACTTGGAGCGATATTGGGGTAGAGTGCCCACATACAGGTTGATCATTATGGCTATCATTTATGGTCTTGTGGCACCAGATCGGAGGGGCCGATACTTCAATTCAGGCTAGGGATTGGCATGGGAGTGGATGTGTGTCCGCCGAGAGTGCTTTGCTTGGGGGCCAGTGATGTTGGCTTCCTTATATAGGGATTTACATGAGTTTGGATACTTGGATAGTCGGGTCATTAGGGTCGGAGTTACTTTGTTACACATCTGGGCATGGGAGAAGATTCCAGTGCTCCATCCAGATGTCACAATGATCATCCTTGATATTGATGACCCTGTTGTCTGGTGGTATGGTGGGGCATAGATCCACTTTACTCACACTGGCACAGGTGGGATCACTCATTGGCGATGGGTTCTTGATGAGATGAGGGAGTTTGTCTGGAGGCCTTGGATGGGCATAGCTCCATGGTACGACAATACAAAGCAGTTGCTTTTCACCTGGTAGGATAGATAAATGTAGGGCCAGGAATATACCATGATAGAGCAGTATCTCCCAAACAGGGTGGCCCGTTAGTTTTGTGAGATCCATGATAGACTCAATGATAAGTACGTGGTGATCTTCACCTGTACTACAAGAGAGAAAGGATGGGGCCAGCCCATCCCAACACCTAAGGTAGTGTTCTCATTCAGACAGCTAGTGGCCCATCCATGGCCATATGATCAGGGGCCAGTAGATGTGGGTCTGACCCAGACCTACAGAGCATGGTTTAAGCCTCCTTTGAGATTGATAGTTCCCGGTGTGGCACTTCCAAGGTAGAGGCCTAGAGGAAAATCAGTCGACAGGGGTAGAGGACAAGGGGGAGAGGTGATAGAGATGGGGATAGAGGAGGAGGTGGACCACCTCCTCATCAGACACCTCCTAGAGATCAGGCACAATAGGAACCTCCACGGGTAGGGATATAGGATGACCAACCTAGAAATGGGGATAGAGCAGTCCTGCAGTAGCAGCCACCAGGGTAGCTAGATCACCGAGATGTACTGATCTAGCAGTTATAGGGTCAGATTTAGGTATTGACTGTGGAGAGGGATCAGGCTCGACAATAGGTTTTGAAAGTCACTGCTGAGAGGGACCAAGCTCGATCTGAGAGGGATCGGGAGGTTGGTCAGTGGAGGCAGCTGAATGGTATGGCCTCATCATCCTAGGGTCATTCAGTTTCCTTACAGGCTTACAGAGAGGTAGTCAGAGAGGCTGAGTATTATCGACAATATTACAGACATGCAGTACTAGCAGTAGGCCGAGTGCTAGACTACTCTCAGCAGATAGGGATGAGGTTGCTAGAGGATCATAGTGATAGGCTAGAGGGTGAGGGGCATAGCCAATAGAGCTAGCCCTTTGATCACAGAGAGTTTTCAATTTTTTGATTCTTAGGCTTCGATTATTGCCCCTATTGTATCATGTATTTTGATGTACACTTGATCCATTTTTGTACCATGACAGTATATTTTTGATGATATATATGAGATGGTTCAGTTTGTGATATGTCCTATGATGCATGGATGCATTTTATTTTTCTTTGAGATGTTATGAGATGCCTCTATTTTATGCTCATGTGATATGATGTATGCTTCTATATATGATTGATGCATTTCTTTTTTTATCTTTTCTATGCATTTTGATGATTACATGGATGCAATGTATGATACAAATGATGTATCGATATGCAAATGATTAATGATGATAATGGATGCTAATGATTTTTATTATGTCCTTAATGATTCATGTATGATGTGAAATGAATGTAATGCAATTATTTCTTAAGGTACTTAGAATAACAAATCTATATTATTCCTCATAACTTAAGATGATAATAATGTGGTATGATCTATATGATATGATATGCAATTATGTTGATGATTTGGTGGATGCAAGGTGTATGCATTCACGATGTTCTGATTAACTGTCATGATATCATGTTAGTATGGAACAAAGATAGAAGAATAAGAGATCCCACAAGTTATTAGAATGATGTAGATTTTCTTACCAGGAGTCAAGATTTTCAAAGGGCCAATTATGTTATGTTTGATAACACATGTAGGTACGATGCATCAAGGTATAAAGAACCAAGATTGTGTTGTACCTAGTGTGATGAACTTTGACTCGACAATCAAATAGGAGTATTTTCTATTCAAACTTAGCATATAGAACCTCATTTAGGATGTAGTTCAGATATTCTAAATATCTTGGACCAAAACATAGAAAAAAAATCCTTCTTATGTGGCCAACAAGATATCTAAAACATCCTCTCTAGACACCAAATAAAGTATGCATGACTAAGTTGTTTTACAAGAGTATCCTAGAAGAATAGTAGATAAAAATATAGTGATCATTGCCCCATTCCTTTCTCTCTAAACATGTTTTGTTTAGGCATCCTTGAGAGGTCCTTGGAATGAGCACAAAATAAGATAAGTCAAAAAAAGACCAAGATAAAGCAAACAAACAAGCTAATGTTCTTCATACCGCTAGCCAAGACTAAACTAAGGTGAGATACCTGATGCTTATTTCCATCTTGTGAAGCATACATCCTAGGTCATGTTGTTATCAGGGTTTTGATGAGATTAATTGGATGATAAGCTATTGATACTCTGAGTTGACCAACTTGCTTGCTTACTGACCTAGACTTGAAACTTTCACGATTAGGTGTTCACTTTTTGACCCTGCTAGACTTGCTTCTGACTCACTCACCAAAGGATGAAGGTGATGATTGATTTATTAGGAATGATGGTTATTGTGGGTGAAAGTGAGATGAGGCGAATGCGTCATTTTTTCAAATATTTGGATGTTTTTGATGATTTTGAAATATTTTGAGGCTATTTTGATTTTTAGATTTTCAATAGTTTTTCAATTTTTGATACTAGGACCAAGAAATTGACTTAAAGACCTATCTTAGGGGTCTCAGGAGTTGATCCATAGATTAGCCTTGCTGACGTTATACACAAAGAGACCACGTAGTTCGATTGACGACAGACTTGACTAAAATGATGAAATAGATGGGCAAACGGATTGCCAAATTATTATGACAGATGCCTAAAGGATTGACCTAGGGTGTCTTGGGGGATGATCAAAGATCAACCATGCCTACGTTCAAGCTCAGAGACGATATAGTTCAAATGAAATTTTTTTTATGTTTTCTGACTTTTTGAGATGTTTTTGGATTTTACGATATGATTTGGATTTTTTTAGATTTTCGCATGATTTTGATGATTTGGATACGGATATGATATCAATGCTCTATTTTTGGTTTTTTATTGAAAACCAAGCTAGGGTTGATTGACCAGATCAATGGATTGATGATGATAAAACTATTGAGGATACACAACAATGCAAGGATAGTGTTAAGCAACATGAGGATTGGGAAGGATATCTCGAGATGATTATGAATTCATGATGATAACATTGTTGAGGATACACAACAATGAAAGGATAGTGTTAAGAAACACAAGGATTGGGAAGGATATCGCAAGATGATGATGGATTGATTGGATTTTGATTGATTAGGATTTTGAAGCTCGATTTGGGACAAAATTGTTTTGATGATTTGATGTGACGCTGAAGTACACATTAGATGCGACTGATATTGATTGTTTGGATTGATGTTTGATGAAAGATAAAGATTGATAAGGAACATCTTTTCATCAAAATATGCCATGGGCTAGTGATTCGGATTTTGGCTCACAAATGTTTGACCAATTTTATTTCATGTTTTCCAATGTTCAGATCACCACATAAGTTGGAGGATATATATCAAGATTTATTCCTCAAGCAAGATATAAATATCTTCCCCCAATGTCTAGCAATGTATGGAATGCTATGGGTGGATGCTTGGATAGGTGTGTGGATGGATGGATATGGTAAGCATGTAAAGGATGCTAAGGTGTTCAGACAGAGGATGCTCATTTGGATAATGCTTCAGGGCTCAAATAACATTGGCTAGGATAGGATCAACAAAAATGGCCCATGTCAAGATGTTTACCATAAGAAAGTGTAAAGTGTGCACCAAAATTTCATCAACATTAAGATAAGGTGAAAGGTGGATGTAGATACATGAAAATGGACTGGATAAATGGTTCATGGATAAATGGATTTATTATGGATATGATTGAGGGAATGTTGGTTTTATTATGGATGTGATGAGATGCTTCCAACTGCACTAGAACATGTAGATGCTTGATTCTACACATGACGCTTGTTTTCCAAGTTTTCATCATGGTACCTGTCCAAAGTGCCACCAAAGTGGTTTTCGCTAGAGGGTGATTTTTTTCTTTACTGTTTCAATCCTTTTTCTGATTTTTTGGGATTTTTTAATTTTTAATTTTTTATTTATTTTTTGCTGAAAGATTTTAAGCTCATGTTGAACCACCTAGTGTTGTTGATGTAGATGCTTCTGTCATAATGTGCCATCGATATCATTCTTGAAGAAGTTTCTTCTCCAAGATACATGCACTTGAATGCAACTTTTGAGATTCCTGATTTTCTTTGTTGACACCGGAGTTAACTTGGTCTTTGTGCACACATCATGATAGAGTGCCTTTTGAATCCTTATGATGAAGGGTCATCGCCAACACATGGTCAATGTGATAATTGGATATTATGCATGGAGGCATGGATGGTGGAGTTTTTTTAGGAATAAAAGATGGATTGGTTGACCCTTTGGAACCTTTGACTCTCCAAACTTGGGAAGATGAGCAATGATGGGTGGATATGGAAGTGTGCATGAAATTAGGACCAACTACTTGATATACTTTGTGTGTTACTTGAGAAGCCTGATTTTCATCTTGTGGACATTTTTGATGGATAATTTTCCCTTTTTTAATTTTTCCCCATAGTTTCGTTGACTAATGGAGTTTGAGAGGGATATTGGGTATGTGCAAGATCATCATGGAAAAAATAGGCCCTTAAGTGCAATAAAAAGACAGAAAATAAGAGTTAGAAAACTTATTGTAAAAATTTGAATAAGTTATCTATATTATTTGAAAAAAATGTAAAAATAGAATCTGTAGCAAATTGAATGTAGTTTTCAAAATACTAGACCTTTATTTTAAAAAAATAAATCTATTTGGTGAAAATGTAAAATTTCAATGCAATAGTATTTAAATTTCAGGGTAAAAATTTGAAGTAGGTGTCTGTCTGGCCACCCTAACCACAATAAAATGATAATACTTTTTTATAATATTTTAGATATAAGTAGAGGACTCATGTCCCGATGTGATGAATATTTTTTTTATAATTTTTTTCCAAGTAAATAATTAATTATGAATTTTTTATTACAACTTCTAAAAATTATAAAAGCTCGTCTATCTAACCACCTTAACTTGGTCAAAAATTCATGAAATTTAATTTATTTATTTATAATCCTATAGTATGAAAAGCATAGAATGTGACGCATTTTTCAGATTAAAAAAATGTGATACCATTTGAAAGTTATAGATGTTTTTCAATCAACCTATCAATCAAGACTTTATTTGTAATTGTAATAGAAAATGAATAATAATTATTTATTAAATTCAAAGTAAAGCATAATTTATATTGGTGGAAAGCTGAGAATCTCCTCTAAAAACCCTTTTCGTTTCATCCTTTTTTTGTGAAAAGAAAGTTATCAGCCACATGGGCCATCATATGGCTTACATATCGCCACTTTTTGGCCCATCATGCTCCTGCACATACCCTAATCATTCTTCATATTCTTTGGTATCCACATGTATTTGATTTGTCTGATATGTTCCTTAGCTTATTTTACTTTGATAGCATTTTTTTTGCTTTGATTCAAAACCTTCTTTTGATTTTGGTCCCAATTCATGGATGGGGTGATGGTTGGATGAAGATTCGCGACGTGGCGGGTTGTAGTATCGCCACTGGTTTCATCATAAGGATTCTTCGTGCTCTCTATGTTGGTGTTTTCTTTTGAAAAAGTTTCCCCTAGTTTTATAGAGGTATCATTGATATGTTTAGTCCCTTGATTGTCGAATAACCAAGGCCTTGATGCTTAGGATTGCCAATAATTTTCATTGATTCTAGGATACCTTGTTCATGTAGGCCTAATCCTCTACCTTGATAATTCATCCGTTGAAATATTTTATTTGCAATAGGATATGATTTACCTTAGAAACAAGGTGCTACTACTTCTCTGCTCTATGGTGGATCTTCAAAGGTGACAACTTCTTTATTGATGATATAGCTTGCCCTAAAAAAGGTAAGTGGTCCAAGTTTATAGATGATAGGATCCTCCATCTGTGGGATAAATTCTTGATTGATATCTTTGGTTTGAGCTTGTGAAATATCATATTTTAATGCTTCTTCGAGAGGTGTAAATGATTCACTATCCACATAAAAGTCTTCCTCATGATTCATTTCATAGGATGTTTCTGATTGACGACTTCTATAGGAGCCTTCTTCATGATCTATTTCTGATATGTTTCCACAATATTTTTCTAATTCACCACTTCTATAGAAGCCTTCTTCATGATCCACTTTTGGTATGTCTCTAGATTTTTCTATACCTTGATCATGTGTACAAATGTTAAGATTAGGACACTCTTGTACCTTGGTAATGATGTCAAGACTATGAGACTCTTGTTTTGAATGAAGATCATCTACGTGTCAAAGAAATCATCTCATGGGTAGATGGAGGAGTATGTGCTATATGGATATGATTATATTTTGTGACATCTTGTATGGATTAGAGAGTGTCCATTAGATCATTGTAGTTGCTCAGAGATACGAATTCTTGATCTTGAGTGATTTCAGAATCACTTTTGACATGCTTTGGATCAAGTTCTTGACATGGGTCAATTTCAAAGGATGGATTGCTTACAAAGGGTTCTTGGACATCATCATTAGGAATGGGAAGTGGTTCAATATCCTCTTGATCTTTGAGTATATTTGGATCAAATGCTAAGTTGAGGATTCCTTCACTATCCATAACCATGAGGTCAAAGGATGTCAATGTGTCTTGGGAAGGACCATTGTTAGACCTTGGTGATAGATGTTGATCATGCTTTGGAATAAATTATTGAGATATGTCCTTCTAGTGCCAAAATGTGAACCCCAATCCTATACCTTCACAAACACATAATTAGATCAATATGCAAGTTAGAACTAAGATTCCCCATGAAATTCATTAGCAATATTCAAAATAGGAAAGGAAATGAAGAAATAAACCAAGAAAGAAATGAAATCCTATTCTAAAATACAAACTCTTAATCCCATGGGGGAGTTGGTGCCAATTATGTGTATAAATTGGCCCTTTCCCAACTCCTTTGTAAGCTTGATGATGATTTGATCCACTTTGGTTGAATTCTTTCATAACCTAGCTAAGAACTTGATAAAAATAGATGAAATTGAGTATAGTGAGTTTACCCAAATTGTGGATGATATTGCAATAGAGGAGGCCACTATTTATAGATTTGAAGAATGGGAGATAGAAGGATTTGGGTGAATGTGGGACAAAAGACCAACCAATGAGAGAATGCCACTTGTCCACATGTGATTGGAGTAGGAATGAGCACATTTTGATCAATGTGCATGATAAATGCTATGAGATTAAAATTTGAAATTTGAATGTGACATGTTTAGATGGAAGGTAAATGGAGTTAATGTCACTTGGATCAATGCAAAGGACATGTAATAGGTCTTAAATGCCTTGTTGGAAGGACTAAGTCCACTTGGATTTGAATTAAAATTTGAGGGAATATTCCCCTTTTATGCCATGTTGAGATAAAATAGAGATTTAATAAATGAATTAAATCTATTTTCATGTGCAAGTGGTAAAAGATAGAGGATGGGACATGCTTTAAGATTAATTTAATCAAAGATTAATTAATGTAATGAGGAATTAGGAGATGTGATAATTTAGACTTAAATTTATGAGTTGATTTAAATCAAATTGAGAGGAAGGGTTTAATTAAATAAATGTTTTAATTTATTTAACTAAAGGGTACAATGTTAGATTAAATCAAATAAGGTTTTAATTTATTCAACTTAATAAGAGGACTTTAGAGATTTAATTTAAATAAAATAAATTATTTAAATGAACAGAGATAGAGGATTAATTAGATTAAATTGATTAATTTAATCAAAAGAGGGGAGAATGAATTAATTAAATAAATAATCATTTATCTAATTAAGAGATGAAAAGTGATGATAAGCTGAGAAGGTGATTTAGGACAAAATGATGTTAGTAATCAGGATCAAATGTGTCAGTCAATTTTCCATGTCTACAAGATGCACAACATCGAACCCTTTCGTGAGGTGCAATGGTATGAGAATTTTGAGAGGATGGTGTTTCCTCATCGTGCACCACCTGCTACCATTGCTGGACCCTAGAGCGCCTAAAGAGATGTCTAGAAGATCCTTCCTCTTTTTTATTTTGTATTTGAAACATTATCTATAACACTTGTCAGCGAAAATATGTATATATATAGTTTGGAACATGGCTAAGGTTCCCATTTAATCATCATGTATATAAATGTAAATGTCTCCATACTTAATATAATATATTTATCTTCCTATATTCTAGCTCTTTTCTTCATTTTATTTGAATTCCTTGCATCAATGTGGTTGTTGATCTAAGAAAGCATTGAGAATGACCCAAAACTAACAAAGTAGGGAAAATATATACATATTTACACACTTACTGCAAAAGTTGAATTAAATGAATTTTTTGAGGTGTATTCCATTAACGAGAATACCCAAGGCCTTTCCCTTCATTGTTTCTAACTCAAATGACTTGTGTTGCTTGCACTGTGTAATTTTGAATGGTCCTTCCTAGAGACTATGAAACTTACCATGTTGACTGGGTTTTGCTCTACGCTCATTAAACTTAAGCTCCAAGTCTCCACATTGTAGACCCTGGTCAGATGTTTTCTTGTCGAACCATTTCTTTACCACATGCTAGCGGTTGGTCATTGCCTTGAGAGAATTCTCTTGTTTCTCCTAAACTTAAATTAATTCTGAAAACCGTACCTCCATCACTCCATTTTGCTCAATCTCAAGAGACTTGAGTAGTTGGATTGCAGGGATTTCCATAGAGAGTGGAAATAGTGCCTCCTTCCCATATACTATCTTGTAAGGAGATGTTTTCAATATTTTCTTGGGCATGATATAATCTTCCCATAGTGTTGTCTGGAGGTGGTTTTGCCACTCCCTTTGATGTTTTGAACCTATTCTCTTGATTAGCCAGAGAAGATTCTTGTTTGTAGATTCAACAAGGACATTTCCTTGTGGGTAGTAGTTTGAGGATGTCCTTAGGAAGACTCCATATTTTAGTGCAAATTGGAAGATTATGGAGCCGAGACAATCTTTGGCATTATCTGAGATAATCGTCTTTGGTGGGCCAAACCTAGCTACCAATTCCACAAAGAATTTCACGATTTCTACCTCGGTTGCATTATTCAAAGGTACAACTTCAATCCATCTAGTGAAATAGTCAATTTTCGTCAGGATCCACCTATGTCTAGCTGATGAAAATGGATTGATCATGTTAATGAAGTCGAGACCCCATTGAGCAAATGCCTCTTCCACTATAATTGGTTTCAGTGACATGGTAGCGTTTTCCTTTTCCCAACAAAAAACTAACAATCATTGCAAGACTTCACCAATGAATACAATTCCTTAAATAACATCGGCTAAAAATAACTAGAACACATAATCTTGATTTCAGTAGTTTTTTTTGAAAAATTTCCTCTGACTCAGCCACTGTGGTACTACTCCAATATCCTTTTTGATTTCTCTTGTGTTACACACCTTAAAAATATGCAATTGAAGTTTCTCTTGAAAATAACTCCCTCCAAGAGTATATAACCATTATTCTCTATTTGATAAAAAATCCTTTTAAATGAGGGGAGTTCAGGTGGGTACCTCACTATTTGCATGGAATTAATTATGTCATCCATCCAATCATCTCTAGAACTCTCTTCATTCAATAACACGGGTTCCAGGACTTCAACCTTAGTAATTGCTTCATTGTTTTCAACCAAATATTCACACAATCCCTTCCCTTTCACAGTCTTGACTGGATTGATCTCAATGTCATACTCTAGAATCTTGGTTATCTAGTAAGCCTGCTTCTCAGTGATTTCACCTTCCATAATATATTCACACACACTAGGGTGTGACACACAAACAATCACCTTGTTGTACAATATGAGGTGTGAGAACTTCTTCAGCCCCTTTACAATAGAAAAATATTCTTCTCCACAAAGTTGTACTTTACCTCATAATCATTTAGAGTGCGTGAATAGAAGGCAATAGGTAATTATCTTTTATCTTCATCATCTTTCTGTATCAGGATAGTAGTGATACTTGTGCTACCACCAAAGACATATATGAGGAAGTCTTTTGAAAAATATGGATTAACCAACATAGGAACAGAAGAGATGACCTCTTTAATCTATTCAAAATATTTTCTAGCTTCCACTGTCCATTTGAAAACTTGGTTTTTTTTCAACATCAAGGTGATGGGTCGAACAATCCCTACGAACTCCGCTATGAACCAGTTGATGAAGTTAACCTTGCCCATAAAAATTCAACTCCTTTTTTATTGATGGGTAGAGGGAGTTCCTTGATCTCTTTAACCCCTTTTGGGTCGATGGCAATACCTTCCTTTGAGATGACATAACCCAAAAAATTCCCTTGTGGGACCCCAAACACACATTTCTTTGGGTTCAAATAAATCTGAACTCTTGGTACTTCTAGAAGACAAGCTTGAGATGATCAAAATGATCTTTAGCAGATTTTGAGAACACCATCAAGTCATCTAGATAAATAAGAATGATCTTATGTATCAAATCCCTAAAATCATTGTCCATAGCTCGTTTCAAAGTGGCTCCAACATTTCAAAGTCTAAAGGGAATTTTATCATAAGTGTATCTTCCCCACTTGGTAGTAAACGTCTTTTTGTGTTGGTCCTCCTCTTTCAGTCGAATCTGATTATAGCCGGAGAAACCATCAAACATTGAAAACATCTCAAAACAAGCAACTGTTTGCAGAATTACCTCCATAGAAGGCAAATGGTAGTGCTCCTTCAGGGATGCTCTATTCAGGTCTCAGAAGTCAACACATAGTTTTATTTCACCATTCTTCTTTCGGACTAGCACCAGGTTAGACACCCAAGTACTGTGCTTGATTAGGAACACTATTTGGGATTCAATCAACTTCTTTAATTCTTGTGACATTAGAGACTAGATCTTTGGATTTACTAGCCTCTTCTTTTGATGCACAGGTTTTGCTCCTTATTGTAGCTCAATGGTGTGTTGGATAATCTTGGGATCATATCCCTTAAGCTCATCATATGACCATTCTACCACACTCGGATACTTCTCACAAATATATTTCAACCTTTATTTATTGTTCTACAAGACTCCTTTTATGACCTTAATCTTTTTATCTTCTCCAATGTGCAAATTGGTGTAATCGCCTTTATCGGCTACAAGCTTTCTCTTGTCTTTCATCGCATCATCAGAATAAAAAAGACTCTCGAGGGTAACTAGACTCCTAGGGAGCTTGTTTGAATTAAGATGGACTACATGATCCTCATAGGCCTCAACGATCTTTGGCTGTAATTAGTTAGAAAGTTCTCCAGACAGCTAGATAAATGATGCAATATGAGCATCACTATCAAAAAACTGCCAATTTTTATCATTATTTGGGACTATAGGTCACACGATCACTCACACTGAATGTTTGTTTTTAATTAACTCAGAAGTTGGCTCAAATTGAGATCTGATAGTTGTCATTCGGTCTACTTCAGAGTTCTTCTCTTTAGCTACCACTTAGATGTTGAATGCCTCAAAGCCTTGAATTAGATCCCATACCCTATGTTGGTATGATCACATACAGACATTCTTGGCAGCTAATCACCAATTCTGAATCTCTAAACACCTATATTTTCTTTGCACCCATTCATTCCACTAAACTAAAGGCCATGGACAAGGCCCTCATACTTTGCTTCGTTGTTCGAGCATGTGAACTAGAAGCGGTAATACCTTAAGGTCTTTTCTTTGGATAGAGATACCAAACATATTCCTACGTTGGCTCCTACTCTGCATCTTGCTCTGTCAAAGTGCAAGGTCCATAACTCTGAGGTCCCTTCTCTTCCGGACTCTTTGGTCACTCTAGGAATAATCTAATCCTCCTCATGTATGATGTATGTTCCTAGCCTAGTTGCATGATAGTTTCCAAAAGGGTTTGTGTTTATAAATTCATTTAAGATATCTTCTTCTCTCTCCGTTTGGGAGCTATCATAGGAAATCCTTTAATTACTCTAAATATTTCAGCCTTTTTCCCATCGAGGTGCATGAATCCCTTCTTAAGAGGCTCGTATTTGAGTCTCAGAGCTTTAGCTACTTGCTTAGGCATGACACTGGTTCTAGCACAAGATTCAATCATACAATTATGCAGTAGATTTTTACCAATGATAAGTTTTAGACAGAAAGGCCTGGGTTTAGGCTTACTCTCTTTTTTGATTTGCTTTTCTTCTGGTTGATTTGCTAGAACTCTATCTAGGTCTAGCTTGGGTGTCTTATCTTCTGAGGGTTGCTCAAGAATCTTCATGTACTCTTCTCCCAATAATGCCCTCTATAAGAACAACGTTTTCTCTAGGACAGCCAGGATATCCCACAAAGAAACATTAGCAAAGGATTTATTTAGTTGTTCCACCACACTTAATGGCATTCATGACTAATGAGTTATGGTAGTTGGCTCCTTCTACCTCATAGTTGGTGCATCTGGCTATTTGTAAACTGTCAGTGGTCGTGGGACCTTTTTCTTTTGGAGGAGGTGGATTCTTGAGACTTGGAACAATGGCCCTAGGATGCTATAGAAATGATGACACAGTTGCTGATGGACTTGGCATTGAACTAGGTGACCCTTTAGTCTATAAAGACGTGAATTCTCTAATGAGCCTCCACTTCCAATGAATATTGTAATCTAACTGTACTTGCAGTGCTTGGGTCACTGGAATGTCATTCGGGAATGTCAACTCTCCTCCTTCCATCCAAGAAAAAATTGCCTGATCTAGAGCTATTTCTATCTCTTTCTCTATAGACATTCCTTGCATTTGAGCAGTTGGAACTGCATTCTCCATTTGCTAAGAAGCATATGTATGACTTTTGGAATCAGGCATGATGCCTTGACTATGTTGCTTTGCTATATTCTATTTCAAATTCCCTCATAGGAAATTTTGGGGCATGTGTACATCATTTCAAGGAAAGCACCATGGATTAATTTCTTCAGCAAGATTATTTTTCCTGCTACCAACTCTTTACTTGAACTACGATAGACGGTCTGCATCAACATAGTCATGGGAATGACCTGATTGTTTTGTTGAGCTTGGGTATTATTGTGCAATCTATCCTGCCACTATTTCTATTGGAAAGGAGGTTTCCTGCCTTGGTAGTTTTGGTAAGAAGGCTTCTAGTAGGTGTACTATTTCTGCTTCATACTAGTTAACTCATTTTTTATGGTTTGCAACTGCTCCTTCATGTTATTCACTTCAGCCGCTAGGGGGTTAAGCATTGGAGCCATGCTTGGTGTCATTTCCGAGTACACATACATAGATAGGGGGTTTAGGAACACTAGTTGAAGCTACCTCTAGTTCTATTGTAGTGGATTATGAGAACAATGGCATGATTGGTCGTGGTACCAATTTTTCAATAGAAATAAGGTTGTTCTCCGTAGTGATGACAAGGTTATATGCATCGAGTAAGGTATTCCCATCGAGATCTTGTAGCATCATAAAAATATCAGCATTTATAGACTTCAGATAGAACATGAATGCTAGATCTTGAGGTGGTCGACTACCGACAGGAACTCTCTTCCAAGTCGAATGAAATCAAGCATTAAAATCGGCTAAAACTTCATGGGGAGCCCGCCTTATATGGGCCAGCTGGTGATATAGCAAAGATCTGTCACCATTATTTGAGAAGCTCTCATAGAAAGGATCTTCGAGCTGATCCCAAGTGCCAATTGTATTAGTCACAAGAGTACGATACCAGTCCAATGCATTCCCTCTAAAAGAGGTTGCGAGCAACTGCAAAGCCACATTCTGGTTAGTAATGCCATGAACAAGACATACATCAGCCACATCTTGCAAGTGCTCCGTTGGAGTTTTTGAATCATCGCCAGAGAACTTTGGAACAACCTTTAAAGAAAAATCCGGGATTGGAGCCCACACTGCAGGTGGTATAGGGGGTACCAAAGGGCTACCAACATCCCAGGCTACAAAATTTCTAGCGATTTGTGCAAGGGGCAGAGGAGAACTTGGAGGTGAAGTGTTAGCCTACTGACTTGTCACCTTGATTGAAACCAACGGTGGTACAAGTAGGCTAGGAATTCTTCCCATTTGAGACCTAGTGATGGGTCTATGGCTCATAAACTCCTATTGATTTGTGACTGTTTTAGTTCATCCCACCAGGCATGTGAAAAGAAGAACTATTGACACAAATGTTTGCAAGTAGCAACCGTATGGGAAACTTAGCTATTAAGGGACTTATGCACATAACTAAGTGACCTCCGAGATTTTATCGAAGCCAACTCTTCATTTTTTAAATGGGGGGAGGAAAATGGGAAGAAGATAAACATAAAATAAACAAACCTAAACTAAGGCGATGCACCAGAGAAATAATGAGATAATTAAGCACATTGCCGAAACAAAGGCTCGAGTAGTAGTTAGCGTATATCAAATAGACAATTCCCAACAATGTAAACATAAGAATATCAAACCATTTGCATAATATAACCCATATAGTAGAAGCTAACACAAAATATTTTTCCAGTCCATCATTAACTGTTGCATATGGCCTAGGGGAAAAAATTTCTTCTTAAGAGCATTAACAAATTTTTCCCAAGTTAAATTGACTCTACCATGTTGTGAAATTTTTTCCCAAGTTGTACTCTCCCACTAGGTGGGAGTTGTTCCTCCCAACCAAAGAGTAGCTAACTAGATCATAGAGGCATCATCTAGAAGACCTTGAACTCTACAATACACTTCTACTTGTTGAACCCAATCATCTAATTTCTCAACATTTAATTCCCCACAATACTTAGGTAGAACAAATTTTACATCCAATTTAATTTTAGGCTTATGTGTACCCTTGAAAGGATTAGAAAAATAAGTAGAATTTGTAGAAGAAGAAGGAGAAGACAGAGAAGGAGAAGATGAAGAAGATGGAGGAGTTTCTGGAGGCTCATCATCACCTCCTGGTCTTTCCCATTTTTCCTTTTGATCCACATCCTTTTCTCGCCTCGACGAATCTCCTTTATCACGCTTCTTTTGTTCTTTCCTATCTTGAAAGATCACTTCCACCATTCCCTTCATTTCGAGAAAAGCTTGTTGAAAACTCTTCTCATAAAGCTCCAAAAATTCATATTTAGTTACCATTTCAAACATTTTTTATAGCATTCACTTCCCGACCATAGGATTATACTCTACAAGCGTGCCTTCACTTTGTTGGCTCTTCACTTGTGTTTTTATTCACTTCTGCAAACACTAGTCACAACAACACTCTGATACCACTTGATCTAATGTTAGGATCTAGGACCATTGCACATGAATAATAACTTATTAAAATGATAAAATTGAAGGTCTTTAAAATGTAATTGAGACGTTTAATTTTAAATGTAACTGAAATGCTTAATTTCAAATTCTTGGAAGACATCTAAATGACTAACAAAAACAACAAAAAATGAGAAACTAGAAAGAGAAGACAAGACAACAAATTGATAATGGAGTTTTCCAACTAGCTACATCTCTGAGTCTCTCTCCAAAGAGTGATTGATCCTTGATTATCCTCCAAAAAATGGTTTGCAAGGAACTTCAACTCTTACAAAGTCTCCTCACATCTCCTTGGATGATAATGAATTACAAAAACGTCCTTCTCTCAAGTACAACAAGCTTGAATTCAAGCTCCCAATGTAGAGAGATGAACAATTCACAATCCAAAACTCTCCAAGAAAATTCTCTCCATAATCACCACCTAGTTATAGTATAATTTTCTCAATCAAAAATCACTTTCCATACCTTAGGCTATTCCCCCCTTTTTATACATAAAATTTACATAATATGGTTCATAACCATATGATTTTACAATTTCCCATTTACAATAATATATCTTTCACAATCCCCCTTAAAATAATATTTAAATCATAAAATCCCTAAAATTCCTCCTAAATCCATTCAAAATAATTCTCACCCCTTTTAATTAATGGCTCTTATAATTTTGAGCCTTACAAAATAATCCTTTTAATAATATTCAAAGATTATTTTAACCTCCTTTTATATCTCCATGAATTTAGGCTTGATTAATTTAAGGGATTAACATTTTAATTATAGGAAGTTGATATATATTACTCATAGGAGATCTGACCTTTAATTTTTGTTTAAAACAAATCCTTTTCCTTTAAATCCCACAAATTCCACTTGGAATCCCACCAAATGACTTTTATGAGGTTAATAAATAAAACCGCCACCACTTTATATCTCAGAAATAATGCATGGTATAGTGGTGTTGTGTGAATTTAGTGAGGGGAAGTCACTAGTTCAAACTTCCTCAATAACTTTGGAACCATCAAACATGTAGGTGTGCCCCATGGGTGCCATGTGGTGCCCATCCATTGGGCCACGTGGCACCTTCCTATTAGCCACATGTCAAAACATGATTGATCCACATTTTTTCCATGTCACCTGCACTTTTCACATCACCTACTCTTGCCACATCAACATGCTGACATCATCATCATTGTACTACCAAATTTGCATGGTCAACCCTCAACTTTGACTCGTCATATCTTTTGAATATTAGATTTTTTTGACCCCATTCAAATTGCATTAGATTCAGCTTTTTGAGCTCTTCGACATGGCGTTGAATTTTGGAGCATATGGAACACTTCAAATTTTGATGAAAAGTATCCCACTTGGATCATAGAATGGCACCCTTACTGAACCTATTTTTCAGTATTCCAACAAAAAAATGATTGATATTTAGTTGTGGCACACTTAAAATGAGGATCAAATATCTTGATAAGGTTGAATTCCTTTCTAATATAGATGCACATGTGTTGATCCAAATCAACATTGAATGACCCTAAGCTAGTCCTATTCTATAAACTTATAGGAGGAAAGGGATAGAGAATGCAAAAAACTAAAAGGAGGTGATGCACCAAGATCAAAATTTGATTCTTCCTTCTTACTATGATATAGACAATTCATGAAAATTTATGAAAAGGACTTACACGGTTTTTAATTTTATGAGTTCTTCAAATTTGAATGAAGGTTAGGTCTTAATAGGAAATAAGAGGGAAAGAAATAACTCATAGTTAGCTTTGAAAATGAATTTAAAATAATATATAAAATATAAGACTTGAAAACATATATTCAAAAGTGAAGGTAATAAGGTTTTAAATGAAAAAATAAAAGTGAAGAGAAATAAAATATACAATATTACATTAATTAGAGGTATGAAGCCTATTATAGTAGTAGAGATGCAACAAAAAAGTATAAGTATCTATAGAGAACCAAGAGAAGAAAATTTTACAATGAGCCTTAGCAAAATTTTATTCCTTTGTTGGGTGCTAAAGAGAGAAGGAACATGGAAAAGAGAAAAACCCTTGTTGTGACCCTATACATAATTCATAGAAATCTGCATGAAATTTTCAGTTTTAGATTGATAAATTCCTCCAACATGCCTCTACCATACTTGTATTAATGAACAAAACTCATGTGTAGAGAAAATCCCATGAAATCCATTACAAATGCATCCCAATGGTGGTCACCTAAGAGAAAGGAGCTCTACAACTCAATAAATGTAGCATGGAACCATAATTATTTTCAAAATAAATAGAGATTTAATTAAATGCCCTTATGGAGACTCCATGAATCAATATTTGGTGGCTAAGAGAATTTTTACAATATTTATGGAATTTTTGGGTCGAAAACATGCAATTTTGTACCATTGCTAAAATTTAAAACTCATTCAGCCTCTTTTCAGAACTCTACAACATCCTCTTTTCCTATAGTACCTATATTGGGTCCTCATTGTGTCCTTTTTTGGGAATTTGACCATCATCTAGGTATAACATTGAAATGACATACATCAAGACATATTTGACTACCTTAAAAATTATCACAAATCCATACAAACATTAAATTTTGCGAGAAAAAAGGTCAATGTTAGGTTTGGGTCCTCTATCGAGCTTAGGAAGAAAAATATTTTGTATCAATAACTTACATGCTTTTTTATTTAATCTAGTTTATTTGGAAGATCTTGAAAATGATGTTTCCCAAAAATCTAGGCCTTGAACTCCTATGTGGTGCACAGGCATCCGCATGACGTGCTAACATCCTGGCGGTTTTCTAAGATTGAAATGACAAATCTATAATATTAACTCTTGCGACATGTGTCTTGATAGTTAGGTCTTGGATGTAACAACTCTTTGTTGCCCTTGTATGCATGAAAACCCCTTTTTGGCTCACATTTTGGGGTTAGAAGCCATCACTTGAAGCACTACTACCATTTTTATCTAGTCTTGGGTAATCTTCATCCTTCATAGAAACACTTCTATAGGTGAAGCCATGCCAGACTGAGGTCCCTCCAACATCTACAGCTCTCAAGTAGCTATAGCTCTGAACCAAGTACTCAGCGGTGTGCCCATGTACTCTAGAGAGGGTCTTGAGTTGTGGGTAACTCTCTCTCTCCCACACTCTTTCCTACTAGTCCATTTACTACTTTATGGTGTGGGCTCTACTCTGAAGTGGGTTTTTCTTTCACCATGCACTTTGTTCATTTCGTTTACACTCTTTTCCAAACCTAGCTACCCATGGAGTAGGGAACACCAAAATGGGGTTTGATTGAGGAAAACCCCTATACAACCCCAACCTTTCCCCCTTGATATTTTGTGTGCAAGTTGTGAAGTGAATCTTGGAGAAAATATCCAAACGCACAATAAAAGGTAATCTCCCTTCAAGCCCCTCTTGTGTTTTTCCTTAGACTCTAGCTTTTTGTCTGAATTTTTTTCCTAACATGCCTTTGACCCCATTTTAGAGATGAGATTTAGTTCTGCTCGATTGAGCTCCTAAGCTCCTCATAGCTTAGTATGACAATGCGCATTTTAGATGACAATGCGTCATGTTGGTGTCTTGAAACCGTGCTAACATTATTTGTTTGGGAGCTCTCCCACCGACGGTAGAAATCTTCGAGTCTTTCTCTGTTAGAGTCTGAGGTGATTTTACTGAATTTATTTATAGTTTTGTCAATCTATTCAAATTGAGGTGTATAAGGGAAATTTGTTCCCTAGTGATCTCTTGAGAATAAAGAGAGCCATGTGCAGTGAATCCCTCTTATATCACATTTTGGTGAACCCAACATGAACGCATTATATCCATTTTCATAATGTCGCATGTTTATAATGACCCCTTTTCTAAAAAATATTTTGATATGTTGGAAGATTCTCTAGATAATTTCTCATAAGCACTCTCCCCTATCTATAAATCTTCTAAACAAACTCTCTCCTTGCTAGCTGAGGAGTTGGTAAATGTGGTTGTAGTTTCTATGGCTCCTCCAAGCCCTAAGAAACCTGATATTTGTGTGACCCCAGTTGAGCCATCCCCTAGGGAGGACTATTCCGTCTATAGGATTTCATGTCGTAGTGATCCATCGAACTTATATTCAAGGGTCATGAAAGTTACTGACTCTACTTCTAATAATATTGTCAGGCATACATACAATACAAGGTGAAATAAATAGAACTTAGAAGAACAAGATTTTGTTCCTACATCACAACCAACTCAACTTCCTACTTCTTTACTACCATCTAAACCTATCCTTCCTTCAACTCCTAAACCTGCGATCAAAGCATTAGGTGATTATGATCTTGTTGAGCAACTTTGTGCTACTTGGGAAAAAATCTCGCTTTGGGACTTGCTTAAGACTGCCTAGGTTTATCAAGAGATGCTATAGGAAGCCTTGCAAATGATTATATTGCCTGGCTCTGCTAGGCCTACGAATGTTAATGCGTTTATGGCACATATTTGAGCAGATTTTTCTAATATTACGTTCCACCCACAAGAACTCCCGCCTCCAAATGTATAGAAGCAAGCAAATCCCTTGATGATTATAGTTAATGTTAACAACATCAGTATTGGGTGTACCCTCATTGACACTAGTTTAGCTCTCAACATTTGCAGTATTGACCTATTGCTTAAAATCAAATTTGATTCATCTTCTTTAGTAGCTTTTTCCTTGTATATTCTTGGGTTTGATAACATTAGCCACCAAGCTCTTGGTATGATAATACTACCTTTGCAGCAAGGCCCTATTACCTTGTCTACATTGGTTTATGTGATGCCTGGCCCATTACCGTACAATCTTATTTTAGGAAGACCTTGGATTCATGCTATGGGCACAGTGACCTCTTCTTTACATAATTCTTTGAAGTTTGTCGCTAACAATCAGGTGGTTATGGTTAAATAAGATCCAAAGGATGTGCACCTTTATTATTGGCTACTATTGGTCATGCTTAAGCTACATCCATTCTCAAGAAGTGTATTCCCTCCTTAACCCTTGATGCTATGGCATGTTCCTCATCGATACCCTCTATGGAAGTCGTTCCCCAAGCGAGTATCAAAAAAGATGAACTTCCTAAAGTATAAGATCCTAAGTTTCCCCCATCTTCCCTTTCATCTTCTCAATCGAATTCTCTCCTAGGTGATGATTGGGGTTCCTTGAATTTCTTTGAGTTCTTCATAGAAAAATACAATTCAGACCTCTCTAGTATTGAATTTCTTGGTTTTGCTAACAAAAAGTTAGGTGACCCTCCTATTGTGGAAGAGAAGTGTGATCCTATCTAGGAGAATGCTCCTCCTCCTACCCGAGAGAGTAATACTGCTCCTGCAAAGGAGGTCAATGTTTTTGAACTGAGTAAAGGAAGTGGGACCACTCCCGTAGAAACTTTCAACATCCATTGGTAGAATGAGACACTCTACGTGGAGCCACCCCCTCCCGAAATTCTATAAACTCACTATGGGTTTGGATATGAACTTGCCTCTCGATATGGCTATGGGAAGAAAGGCCTAGGGCGTATCGAGCAAGGAATCCAAGTCACTATCTAGTTTAAGCCACGACAACTCTATCTTAGTTTGGGATGCTCCGTTGAATAGCCTAAACAAAAACCTTGGTGGAGTGTTAATATGATTTCAGCCTAGCCATTGATTTTGGTCCACCCTAAGTTGATAGAAGAAAGGGGACAGGCCGAGAAGGTTCCTTTGGATATCTTCTCTATGGATGAAGCATTAGGGTAATTCCTAGGTTCTTATTCTCTATTTCCTCCTTATCATCACAATAGAGGATTCTCGTATCACGTGCATAAACTACCATACTTTGGAGAATCCATTTTGAGTATCAATGAGGAACACCCTCTATCTAATGTCAGTGATGATGTTTTAATATCTCATCCCAAGGACCATAGTCCTCTCCTTAAAGGAGATAATGTCGAAGTCCTTGTGGATCCTAAATCTTTAGAAAAGGAAATCAAGATTAGGAAGTGTCTCTCTTCTGAGGAAGCAGATGAACACTCTGATCTCTTGTGTACTCACCCTGATATTTTCACATGGATGTATGAGGATATGCCCAATATTGATGAATCCATAATGATCCATAATATCATCATATGTCCTGATGCCAAGCCAGTTAAGCAGAAAATTTGAAAGATCAATCCTAGGGTAGCTTTGATGGTCAGGACTGAGATAGAAAAGTTGTTGAAGGGTGGATTTATCCATCCAATTGATTAATCTCCTTGGATTTTGAATATAGTTGTTGTTAGCAAGCTTGACAGTTGTATCCATAAATGAATTGACTTTCGAGACCTTAATAAGGCTTCTCTTAAAGATGATATTCTACTACCTAATATAGACATGATTATGGACTCGACTGCAGTCCATACGTTGTTATCTTTTATGGATGGATTATCGGGTTATAATCAGATCCATATTAACCTAGATGATTAGTACAAGACAACCTTCACTACCCATTTGAGTACTTTCTACTAAGTTGTCATGCCCTTTGGTTTAAAGAATCTAGGAGCAACTTACCAATGAGCAATGACCTTGATATTTCATGATTTCATTCATAAGATCTTGGAGGACTATGTTGATGACATCTCGGTGGAGTCTATAAATCATCAAGATCATGTTAAGAGCCTTCGCCTTATCTTCAAAAGGCTTCAACTCAACAAGATGAGCCTCAATCCTCATAAGTGTGTCTTTGACATAGATGTTAACAAGATTCTAGGCTTTCTAGTCTCTTTGTGTGGAATCGAGGTTGACACAAATAAGATTGATGCTATTGTTAACATGCCTCCACCGAGGAATATTATTGAGCTGCAAATTTTACAAGGGAAGATTCAAGCAATTCATAGATTTATATCTCAATTGGCTTATCATACCCTACCTTTCACTCGTTTACTAAAAAAGGATGTTCACTTCATATGGGATGAACATTTTCAAAAAAACTTTGAATTAATCAAAGCTTCTTTGGCCAATCCTCCTATATTGATGTTGGCTATGCAAGATAGGCCCTTCCTACTTTACCTTGCTATGTCACCATATGCTTTAGCGGCTTTACTAGCTCAATATGATGATGCATCAAGAGAGAGAGTGTTCTACTATGTTAGTCATGTCCTTGTTGATTATGAAACCCATTAATCCTCCATGGAGAAGCAATGCCTCACTCTTGTATTCGCTATGCAAAATTTGAGTCACTATATTCATGCTAAAACACATATCATAGTGAAAAAAGATATTTTGAGACATTTGTTCTCTAGCGATGACCTTGCTGGGAGATTAGCAAAGTGGGTTATGTTTTTGAGTTCGATATAAAAAAAATTTACTCAAAAATCTATAAAGGGTCAAGCAGTTTCCGATTATTTAGCAAATACTCCCTCATCTCGCTCCTTCCCTAGGTTGGATTTTTTTCTTGATGAGAACATTTTTACAATTAACTATGATCTTGAGTGGAAGGTGCACTTTGATGGTTCGAGGTATTAGACTGGTTCTAGAGCAGGTGTGGTCCTAATATCCCCTGAAGGTAAACTAGTCCCTCTATCCTTTTGATTATATTTTCCTTGTACCAATAATATCACTAAGTACGAAGCTCTTATTGCTAGATTACGTGTCACAATTGCACTCAAGATTAAACATCTTTGTATACTAGGTGATTCTGAACTTATTGTGAATCAAATTATGGGAACTTATAAAGCTAAATAAATTAGATTGTCTTGATACAAAGACCTTGCTTTTTCCTTGCTCAATCATTTTTCCTCTTTCACAATAAATAGTGTCCCTAGGAGAGAAAATAGACATGTTCATGCCATGGCAAGTGCTACTTCCTTGGTACCTTCAGAAGAGGATATGAAATAATATCACTTTGTGGTTTAGGTCATATGAAACCTAATAGTTTTTTATCAAATTGAACCTGAGTCTCTAACATTTTTTCATGTAGACTCAGGAGAGTGTTTCTCTAGTATCTACATCTACTTAAAGATTGGAAACTTTCTCAATGATGTGACAAAAAATGATCGCACTCATATGTGAAATATTTCAGCACATTATATCATTTTATCCAACATTCTTTATCAAAAGGCCTTTAACGGTTTGTTGCTAAGGTGTCTCACTAAAGCAGAAATACCCCTTTCCCTTAAAGAAGTCCACTCGAGCTCCGAGGGTGGAAATTTTGGTGGTAAATCCCTGACACGAAAACTAATACACATGGAGTACTATTGGAAAATGATGGAATAAGATTCATTTTATTTTGTCAAAGAAATGCTTTCAATGTCAACATCACAACCATCTTACCCATGCTCCTGCTCAGGAGTTACAAAATCAAACTTCTCCTTGGCTGTTTGCAAAATGGGGGTTGGATATCATCAAAAAAATATCACCTCTTTCTTCCAAGGGGCATACCTTTATCATTACCACTATAGATTATTTCACAAAATGGGTTGAAGCTATTCCACTCCAATCCACGAATGTTGAAACAATTTGTAGTTTTCTCATGAACTATATAATTTCTCATTTTGGGCTACCTGCTACACTTGTTTCTGATAATGGTACACCATTCAAGAACAAGGAAGTAAAGCACTTGGAGAAATTTCATATTCGGCATAGGTTTTCTACATTGTATTATCCACAATCCAATGGTCAAGCAGAAGCCTCTACTGAAACTCTTGAACTCATTCTTCATAAAGCAATTAATGAGAACAGTAAGGATTAGCATATTCAACTAACAGACACTCTATGGGCCTATCAAATGAGTGTGTGTACAATGATGGGAACATTTCCTTATAACCTCATGTATTATGTTGAAGCTATTATGTGCCTTTGGAGTTGGAAATTTCTTCCTTGTGAGTTTCCTTTAGATTGTTAATTGATGATGAAACTTATCGAATTAACTGCTTGCATCAGTTGGATATACTCGACGAGCACTATCTACAAGCCCTAGATCATCTTAAGGCTTATCAACGGTCATTATCAAGAAAATATAATCAGAATGTGCTTCCTAGGACCTTTAAGCTAGGAGACCTAGTTCTATGTGAAAACCAGTGGAATGTAAATACGTCACCTAGTCAGAGAGGGAAATTTAGTCCTAATTGTTTAGGTCCTTACATTGTAATCTGTGTGTATGGTTCATGTGCCTATGGATTATCGTCTATGGATGGAACACCTTTAAAAGAACCTGTTAATTTTATGCATCTTCGTCAATACTATGCATAGCATTCTAATGTGTCACATGTGTGTTGTTCTCCCTAAAAGACAGTAATACTACATATGCTGACATTGCTCATTTACACATTATGAATTTATTTTGTGTTTATGATGTGACCATGTGCGTGTGTGTGAAATAAAAACATACATACATGTGTTTGACTATGCTATGTATCCATACATCACATTACATCTTTTAAACCAGTTAGATCATCATTGTATTCAATTAAAATGTAATCAAACGTGTTTATTAAATAATGATTAGCATCCAATGAAAACATATATTTGTATAAGCATATAACATCCATGGCATGAACATACATGAAAATGGAAGGAATACACATAAACAAAGCCATGATACTGAAACCAATATATATATGTTCATGTATGAATCAAATGGCGTGTACATGTATTGGACCACTACTATAAAAAATGAGTGGTTGTTGAATATATGTCTATACAGAAGATCTACAAGTATATATGTGTATGTGTATCTGGCTAAAAAAATGATGTACAAAAGATGGGCTCCTATCCTTGTGGTGCATGGCTCCTTGAGCCATCTGGCTTTGGTAGGTGCTTTAGTACCCTTGAGAGAGGTTGCACGGTGGTCATAGAGAGAGATTGGTGTGAGCATGATACATACATTGTTGTCTGCATCCCTCTAAGCTCCCCCTATAGTGAGCATATGTCCATCTTCGCTTGAATCAGCTCTTGCTACAGTTATTGCACATCTATCAGGATCACAGTTGTCAACTGTGTGTCGAGGTAATCGATGCAGCTCTAGAGAGCATCACATGCTTGCTCAATAGAATTAGCCCTCATCACTACCACATCTCACTCAGAGAGCACCATCCGTAGCTTCCTCGATAGCTGGACATGTTGTCCCCGAAGTGTCATCAGCTCTATAGTTATTTGTACGATCTTCACGCCCCACTCCTCATAGGTAGTCCTCAAGCATGCTACCAACAAAAAAGTGGGAGCAAGTCTCCCTACTAATATTGGTCGGTAGGCCTCAAGAATAGTTTTCTATATCGGCATGGTAGGGGCCACCTCTAAAATAAACTAATCCATAAGCCTAGTCCATCCATTTTTATCCTCTACAACCACAGAGAGAAAAAAATCAGTATCACATGGAATATATACATATATCATTAACAAAATAAATCAAAAGCATGGAAATACAAATAATGTTCTATGTATCCTTGGATCCCCTGAATTCCATGTGGGAAAGATGATTTCATGGTGTCCCACTGCTCCATTAGGGTTGTAAGCATCCTCTCATGATATCTCATCTCTTGCATAGTGAATACATTCCAGAGAGTGACCAAATCCAGATGTGTGATCTCATCCTCTGAGAGGTGGTCTGTCTGCTCGTGGACGAGTTGAAATGCTTTCCCTTCTAGATGCTCCTGGATCTATGGGTGCTCCTAAAAAAAGTGAAAACTTCTAAGTCAAAAACATCCAAATTCATCATAAAAATAGAAAAAAAAATCACTCAAGACATATGTGCACCATGCGGATGTCTGCACACCACATATGCATCCTGGATTGCCATGGTCACCTGAGGATGCCAGTGCATCTTAGAGACAACAACGTGGACTTGGGACCTCAACACATGTCTTAGATGATAGCTTGTATATTGGATGTGAGCATGAAAATGGATGCTTGTGCACCTCACCGATTGAAAACATGCAAAAAATGAACTAAATTATATAATAAACGAGGCTTAGAGGCCTACCTTGTCCACCTCATGGCCCTCAATGCTGTCCTCGCACAGGTGCTCCAACCTCAGTGCCTCATGCCTCGTACTATCTCCTACTCGACATTTTGGTGAGTTTTCTTAAACAAAAGTCAACAATATACTCTAGTGAATAGTGAAAATGACCCTTCTAAGGGCCCACCTAGGTATATATAGGCCCCTCGGGGCCCATTTTTCCTAGAATTTGTGGCTCCCCGATTTCTCCTAACTTTACCTCACCATGCTAGGGGAAAAATCAAGAGGGGGAATATAGTCATCCCTTGATCATATTTTCCTTCAAAATCATCGACATTTTTCTCTTGATCATATTTTTCCTCTAAATCAACAACAATTTTTTCTTGATCATTCTTATCTCTGTAATAGTTTGTTCTAATTTTTTGAAGTTGACTCAAAATTTTAAGTTTTGCAAGATAAATTTTTGAATGATCTTTCGCGGCCATTTTTTTGTTGTTTGTTGAGCTCGGATACTGGGGGAATCCTTGGTACTAGTCAACTCAACCTTGGTGACCTCTGTGGTCCCTCTTTCTTGGCACATAATTTCGTAAACTTCAAAATTCTGGTGAAATTTTTCTTCTCTACTTTAGTGAGGCCAATTGTTTCCAAAATCAAGCACACTAAAGTGGGGAAAAAATGTAATGTCATAGAATTGCACCTAGGGGCAATTCTACATTTTTGCATCTTGCCTAGCATTTATCACACCTTAGAAATTTTAATGAAAAATTCTTATGAGTTAGAATTTTGCAATTCTAGCATCATGCAAACATATGGTGAAACGACAAAATCCTTACAATGTGTTTCTCAAAAATCTAGGACTTGGATTCCTGCATAGTGTGCAGATGTCTGCACGTGATGCCAGCATCCTCATGATTTTTTGAGTTTCAAACAAAGAATCTAGAATCCTGACCCTTGCGACACATTTCCTAGCAATTGGGTCTTAGATGTGACGGCTCTTTGTTTCCCTTACATGCATGAAAATCCCTTTTTTGCTCTCTTTTTGGGGTTGGAATCCATCAGTTGAAGCACTACTACGATTTTTCTCTATTCTTGGGTAATCTTCCTCCTTGATAGCAGCACTTCTATAGATGAATCCATGCTAGATTGAGGTCCCTCCAATAGCTACAACTCTCAAGCAAGCAATCAATGGTGTGTCGATGTTCTCTGGAGAGGGTCTTGACCCGTGGGTAACTCTCTCTCTCACACTCTTTCCTACTTGTCCATTTACTACTTTGTGGTGCAGACTCTACTCCGAAGTGTGTTTTTCTTTCACCATGCACTTTGTTTATTTCATTTCCACTCTTTTCCAAACCTAGTTGTCCATGGAGGTGGGAACACTAAAATGGGGGTCTGATTGAGGTAGAGCCCTATACAGCCCCAACCTCTCCCCCTTGATCTTTTGTGTGCAAGTTGTGAAGTGAAGCATCAAGAAAAGACCCAAATGCATGATAAAAGGTAATCTCCCTTCAAGCTCCTCTTGTGTTTTTCCTTAGACTCTAGCTTTTTGTCTGATTATTTGGCCTAACATGACTTTGACCCGAGTTTAGAGATGATATTTAGTTCTACCCGCTTGAGTTCTTGAGATCCTCATAGCTTATGACACCAACACATCGTGCTAGCGTCCTAGATACTTCCCTGATTTCCTTTGGCCGAGAGCTCTCTCACCAAAGGTAGAAATCTTGGAGTCTTTCTCTTTCAGAGTCCAAGGTGATTTTACTAACTTTCTTTATAATTTTGTCAATCTATTCAAATTGAGGTGTATAAGGGCAGTTCATTCCCTGGTGATCTCTTGAGAATAAAGAGACCTATGTGCAGTGAATCCCTCTTATATCATAGGAATAAATGTGGGAGGGATGATTTCATCAGTAGTGGATGATGTTAACAAGGCTATGGTGATGTCAACATAAGATATAGAGACAAATAGGTGAAGTGGAGGTGGAAATTTGGAAGGATCCAATCAAACTAGATGATGTTATCTACAATGGAAACGTTTAGAGGGTAAATTATGCAAAGGAGAGCCTTGATTGATATATGGTGAGAATGAAACCATGAAAATATTTGGTGAACTACTACACTTTTGGATGATGGCTTTACAACAAAAAATCCCCAAAAAATCCACTTTAACATCAGATTCCCATAAACATAGAAATCATTCAATTACAAATTAGGTAGAAAATCCATCAACAATAGGGCATGTGAGAAGTTCACTTCCATATATCTAAAAATTCTATATTTAGTTGATTTTTGCTTCATTAGAACAAACAAGATAAATTAATTAGCATCAGGCTCATGTAGGCAAGGAATCTACATTCGAACTCTACTTTTCATTTTGAATTAGTTCACTTGAAACCACCTATAAAGCGAGATAAACTTAAAATCATTGCAAACCTTCAACTTGTGAGTCTTTAACCTTTATCAAGATTTAGTGAGAAGTTCACTTTCATCTTCCTACAAAACCCATACTTAATTTGTTTTAAATATTTCTTCCCTTTTCAAAAAAGATCAAGTGATCTACACCTTTTGGAGAAACTTTTCCAAACTATACTTGTCCAATTGGAAAGAAAAATCTTCTAAGAGCATAACTTATCCAACTTTACTTGTTATTTTCTCAAATTTAAAATACGGATAGCCATTTAGCTTCTTTACAAGATTAAAACCTTATAAGACCTGAACACTTAGTCAATTTTGAGATATTTTGTATTTGAGTAACTAACTAGGAAAAAGAGAAAGAATATAATAGACCAAAGCATAAAATTATGCACTCTAGCCCATATAAGGTCTCTCAAATTAATTGTAATGGACGTGCCATAAGTTGGGCAAAAAAAATTCAAAATTTTGATTACTTCTATGGTAATTTTTCTTGCTAAAATTGATAAACCAAAATTATTCTAAGAATCCATTAGGAAAAAAAGTCATAGGGCTAGCAAAAACTAGAATATGGTAGCCTCAAAACAAGGTAAACTAGAACATGTACAAAAAAAAGGAGAAAATAATAAAAATATATCATGCATTCCCTTAAGGAAAACCCAAAGTGTGCAATCACATTTCTTGGGAAGAAAACATTTGAAACCTAGGAAATAGGGTGCTCCACCTTTTAGGAGATGGAATACACAAGAGGAGGGGAAAGTGTCCCAAGGTTCCTATTTCACTCTATTTCATTCAAGGAAACCCTTGAGATCTCAATCTAATGGTGTAATTGAGAGAAGGGAATTTCTATAAGGTCTCCTAGGGTGTGGTTAAAGACAAAAGGGGGTTCACCACCAAGAAAAGACTTGGAAAGAAAGGTATGAAAATGATATGAAAATATAGCTATGTAACCTAAAATATGAAACTGAAAATCAAAATTATGAACTGAGAAAGAATAGAGGGGCACTTGGAAAACTAAAGATGCTTGAAACAAGGTCTAAATCTTGAAATTATGACTTTTGAAGCATACTAGGACTCATACACTAGACTGGGTGATTTAGTCCTAGTTTAGGATTTCGAGGTAGAACTAGAATTTCATAGTGACAAGTATGAATCTTTTGAAATCTGAAAAAAGTGCTATACCAAGACTCATGCACCACAAGTGGCGATCTAGTCCCATTCTGATTTTTTAGAGATTAATGATTTGAAAATTTTCTCCTATCTATGCACTTCCTTCCATTATTCTCCAAAATTTTCTTCAAGATCTGAACCTATTAAAATGAAAAATAAAATATTGTGTTGATTTTCTTATGGGGGGTTTGCCTTAGTCAAATCCCTAGTTTAGTAAATAAACCTTGATAGAAAGAATCGATCTTAAAATTAAATGGGAGTAAAAGTCTTAGTCTTAAGTGTTGTTGGAATGTGATTCTGTTGATTGTTGTCATTAATGGTTGTCATTGATGTCAACATATCTTGGTTGATTGATTAAGGTTTAGTTTTGGTGCTTTGGTGATCCAAAGTGGCATGCTCTGGATGTTGTGCTATGATGATCTATCTTTGGTCATGCTTTTCATGGTCCCATTCATTTTGCAACATAATCAGATACACTCTTGTGGGTTCAGACCGATCTAGAAATTGGTTAGTGTTCCCCGAGACATTGTTTGCATTGTAACGTGTATATTCTATTATTTGGTTTTGTATATCATGGTTAATATGTAGCATGTTGATTTGGGTGAGGAGGTTTTATATGGTCCATGTTCCATTCCTTTCCACTGTGGGAATTTTTTATGGTGACCTAATTCAAATTTTGTTTGGCTGAGTTAGGAGATTATGAAGGCATGGAATTCTATAAGTAAAAGTTGATTTTGTTCGATGATAGCAAGTGTGATGAATGAAAATCTGAAAAATCCAAACATTGTGAAATATGTGAAAGTATACAATCAGAGGTGGAAACCAATGATATTCTATCCGGTGTCATTGTTGGTGATAGTTATCTCAGTGGTGGAGTGTCTTTCATCATTCTTCTGGCAGTGAGCCTTTCTCTTTTGGTAGTGAGACATTTTTTTATCTTTGGCTATAATAGCTAGGCAGTGAGCCGACCGGTAGTGAGCCTTACCTACAGTGATCATTTTTGGAGTGAGCCATTGTAAAAATCACCTTAACTAGTGTAACCTTAACCAATGTTTTATAATTGAGAATTAACATTCTCCATGGTTTTTCCTTTCTTGGGTTTCCACATAAATTCTGGTGTTCATTGTGCATGGTTTTGTTAAGTGCTTTCATGTTTTTATCTATTTTAATATTATTTGATTGATTTAAGATTGCATTGGATTAATTAAGGTCAAGAAAATTGTTTTTTGATAATTGATTCACACCCCTTCTTAGTTATCCATATTTTCAATAATTGGTATCAAAGCTTTGGTTCCTCAAAGAAGAGCATAACCACTTGGGGTAGATCTGATAGTGCACAAACTAACAATCCATGTGTTTGATGGATCAGACTACAATTTTTAGAAGGTGTAGATGAGAGGTTACTTGATTTCTCTAGGCTACAAGACTTGAAAAGTTTTTGAGACAAAATATGTTGAACCGAAAAATGGTCCTTCTATTGTAGATGAGATTTCAGCCTATGAAGAGAATGAAAAGGCAAGGTATGCAATCTTTAGTGCCTTGTCCAAGACTAAGTTAGCAAAAATTATTTCATTGGGCACCACTTATGAAGTTTGGGAAAAGTTGAAATAAATCTATGAAGGAAATGATGGAGTCAAATTATCAAATAAGTTGACAGCTAAGGTCAGATATGAAAAATTGAGGATGGAAGAAGGTGAGGATATAACAAGTTACTTTTAGAGAGTTGACAGTGCAATAAATGAATTCAAAAATTATGGAGGAACTCAAACAGATGAAGATGTGATGGAGAAGATTCTAATGACTCTACCAGAGAGCTACACTGACAAGATATAAGCTATTTAGGAAGTTTATGATCCAAAGAAATTCACTAGAGAGCAACTATTTGGCACCTTTACCACGTTTGAGATGAGGAAATTTTCAAAAGATAAGGAGAAATTTGAGACAACCTTCAAAGCCACAATGATAGAAGAAGATCTGGATATTGAGAGTTTAGATGAGTTGGAAGAAAACTTCACAATGAAATTGAAGAAAGGCACCGACAAGTACAAAGGTATGTTACCTCTTAAATTTTTTAGATGTGGAAAGATTGGTCATTTAGCAATTAAGTGTCCAGAAAAAGGAACAAGATTTTTTTTTTAGATATGAATAAGAAGGCATATTATGTTAATGAGAATGCCAGTATTTTAGATGATGAATCAAATCATGAGGATTATTTGTTTTTGGTGGAAAAGGATGAACCTAGATTTGATATCTCTAATATTTGTCTAAAATCTAATGATAACACTGAACTTGCATTATTTTTCAAAATAAATAGAGATGAATGGATGATTGATAGTGGATGTTTGAGAAATATGATGGAGGTTCTATTAGATTTGCATATGATAAAACATTACATATTTTTGGAATTGGTTCTATTACCTTTGATGGAAAATATAATACTAACAATGTTTACTATGTGAAGGGTTTATATCATAATATTTTGAGAGTTGGATAGATGTTTGAGAATGGCTATAAT
The DNA here is from genome assembly GCA_007115665.2 of Sequoiadendron giganteum. NCBI lineage: Eukaryota > Viridiplantae > Streptophyta > Pinopsida > Cupressales > Cupressaceae > Sequoiadendron > Sequoiadendron giganteum. Next base: position 175,757,250 of record CM021108.1, read on the forward strand.
GTTGTATTTCAGGATGATGGTTTTGAGATCTAGAAGAGCTCCAAAACTATTATTGTAGTAGGAAAAATAACAAGTGGGAATATGTATCAACTGGAAGGAGCTACAAAGAGATGCTTATTTTCTTAGAGCAATGACAACTAGCTCTAACACTAGAGGATGTGTCATATCAACTTCGACAATTTGGTAAGGATAAGTTCAACAAGAGCAGTTAGAGACTTGCCAAGATTGACCAAACTAGACAACATTATCTGCAAAGGATGTCAAGAAGGAAAATGAACCAGAGAAACATTATGAGGAAAAGAAGAATCATCTATCGGATTGTTGGACCCAATACACATTGACCTATGTAGTCCAACTAGAACAAGAAGCTTACAAGGTGAGAAATATTTCATGCTCTTAATAGATGATTATTCCAAACTAACTTGGGTTACATTTTTAAGAGAAAAATCGGAGGCTCTAGAAAAATTCAATATTTTCAAGGAAAGAGTTGAGAATGAAGTTGACATGAGAATCAAGTGTTTAAGATCTAATAGAGGAGGAGAGTTTAATTTTGATGAATTCAACAAGTTATATGAGAAAAATGACATTAAAAGATAGCTATCTACCCCTAGAACACCAGAATAGAAAGTCGTAGTGGAAAGAATGAACCAGATAGTTCAAGAAGAATCTAGAACAATGATCATGGAAGGAGGTTTACCATAGGTGTACTAGAGAGAAGAAATACACACAAATAGTATACACTCTTAATAGAGTATTGTTCTAGAGGAAATATGGAAAGACATCATATGAGCTATGGCATGGAAGAGCTCCCACAGTAAATTACTTCAAAAAATTTGGAAGCAACTACTACATCTAGAGAGATGAGGACAATCTTGGAAAATTCAACAGTAGAGTTGATGAAGGTATATTTTTGGGTTACTCTATAAGAATCAAAGTGTACCAATGTTACAACAAGAGACTGAATAAGATATTTGAAAGTGTGAATGTGAATGTGGATGAATGTGTTCAAAGAAATCCTAACAGGCATATTGAATATGAATCAGATGACTCGGATGACAAAGGAAAGAAGGATAAGAAGAAGATCCAAAGGAGGCCCTGTTATCTACAACTAAAACTCCAAGGTATGTACAAAGAAACCACTTAGAAAATCAAATTATTGGAGATAAGAATAAAGGAATCATCACAAGAAGCAAAACAACTCAAGATAAATTATTATTGTGTTTAGTCTTGGAAAAAAATCCAAAGACTATGGAAGAAGCATGAAATGATCAAAATTGGGTGAAGGAAATGAAAGAAGAGCTTGATTAGATAGAGAAAAAATAGACTTGGCAACTTGTGCCTAGACCGGCAAACAAAAATGTATTTGGAACAAAGTGGGTATTCTAGAACAAGTTGGATGAAAATGGAAAATTAATAAGAAACAAGGCAATATTAGTTTGCAAAGGTTATACTCAGATCGAAGGTATTGATTTTGAAGAGACATATGCCCCATTTTCTCGGATGGAAGTGATCCGGATATTCTTGAATTTTGTATCATTTAAGGATTTCAAAGTCTATCAAATGGATGTAAAATCAACATTCTTAAATGGAGAACTGAAAGAAGTCTACATTGAGCAAATGGGGGGAATTTAAGTTTGGAAATGACATAGATATTGTTTGCGAATTGAAGAAATATTTATACGCATTAAAACAAGAACCTAGAGCCTAGTATGGCATATTAGAAAAGTATTTGATTGGACAAGGATTTGAAAAGGGATCTGCTGACAGTAATTTATACTGTACAAAACTCACTTAGAGAAAATGTTGATGACATGATCTTTAGAGGAAATGATGATTTGTGCAAAAAAATTGTAGATGAAATGCAAAAGGAATTTGAAATGTCTATGATAGGTGAGTTAAATTTCTTCCTTTGATTACAAGTAAATTAGAACAACAAAGTAATATTCATCTCTCAGTCCAAGTATACCAAAGAATTATTGAAGAATTTTTGATTGGAGAACTCCAAACTGGTTTGTACACCTATAGTTACCAGATGCAAGTTGAAAAAATAATACGATTCACCTAAAACTGATGCAAGTATATACAAGTCAATGATTGGAGGATTTTTATATTTGAATGCTACTAGACCAAACATTATGTATGTTGTTTGTTTAGCAACTATATTTAAGAAAGAACCAAAGGAATCACATGTTGTAGTAAAAAGGATCTTTATATATTTGAAGGGTACTATAGACACGAAAAATGTACTGAAACACTTGATCATCATTACTAACATCGTTTCAGCCTGAATCATCTTTTCAGATTATCATCACCTTTCATCACTTAATTGAATAAATCATTATTTATTTGATTAGGTCATTCTTCCTCATTTTTAAAATTAATCAGTTTGATTTAATTAACCTTATATCTCCATTTAATTAAATAATTCATTTTATTTAATTAAATCTCTAAAGTCATCCTATTAAATTGAATAAATTAAACCTTATTTAATTTAATCTAACATCATCCTCTTTTAGTTAAATAAATCAAAATCTTTATTTAATTAAACTCTAAATCATTTTCTTCTCAACTTTGATTTAAATAAAATCACAAAATCGTAGTCAAAAGTGTCAAATCACCTAATATCTCATTAAATTGATCAAATCTTGATTAATTTAATCTCAATCACTAAATTTCTCTAGATTTTGCCACTTGCACATGAAAATAAATTTAATTAATTAATTAAATCCCTATTTTCTCTCAACATGGTATATTTAGGGGAATATTCCTCCAAGTTTGAAATCTCTCCAAGTGGATTTGTACATCCAAAAAAGCATTCATTCTCCTCTTACATGTCCTTGTGCATTGAGCCAAGTGGCATTTAAGTCATTTGCTTTCCCTCTCCAACAATTCATTTCACAAATTTGAAATTCCACCTAATATCATTTATTGGATCATTCATTAAAATGTGCACAACCTTCCTCCATTCACATCTTGACAAGTGGCACTTGGTGATTGGATGTTGAATAATCCCACATTCATCCATTTTTCCTCTTCTATTCTCAATCAGAAATATAGATAAGGGGCTTTCGTTCTCATTTTTGATCCACAATCCAAGCAAGTCTACTATGCTTCATTTCATCCACAATTCAAGAGAAAAGTTATTATCTTCATACTTAGAGAAATTGTATCCATATCCTTGAGCATTTTCCATCATCATAGTTAGGTTATTGCAGATTTTAGCAAGGAATCACATTGTTCTTCACCATCAAGAAGATCAATTTTCATCAATTTTACAAATGACTTGGGAAAGGGCCAATTTCTACACATAATTAGCACCAATTCCCCCATGGGATTGAGGATTTGCATGCTTAATTAGGATTTGATTGACTTTCCATACATTTATTCTTTATTTTCCTATTTTTGAGCATTTCTAATGAATTTCATGGGGAATCCTTGTTTTTACTTGCATTTGGATCTAACAGTGTGTTTGTTTTCTATGTTTGTGTAGGTCTAGGATTGGGGTTCATAAGTACATAAGATATTGGGTTATATTACACAAAGGATTCGGATTTCACTTTGACAACCTATACTAATGTTGATTGGGCTAGGTGTGTTGGTAATAAGAAAAGCACAAGTGGTGGAGTTAATTTACTTGGCTCTTGGTTGGTTGCTTGGTCAAGCAAGAAATAAGATTTTGTATCTTTATCTACTCCTGACGTTGAATACATTGCAACATCCTCATGTTGCACTTAGGTACTGTGGATGAAAAAAATGTTGGAATACATTGGCATATCATTTAAATACACTAGTGCAATAAATATTTACAAGAATCAAGTGCACCACTCTAAAAAAAAATATATATCCATCAGATATCACTTCTTGAGAGAGAAGGTATTGGAGAATGAGGTAAGACTTGAATATGTACATACAAAAGAGAAGATTGAACACATTTTTACAAAATCTTTGAGAAAAGATACTTTTGAGTATCTCTAGAAGAAGTTAGGGGTTCTTCCCCCTCCTAGTACATAATAATTTGCGCTAGGGTGTGCATTGGTCTAGGGTATTATATGCTCACTCTTATCTGGATCAATGCTTGGTGGCTTCCTCATAGGGGAAGCAGAGTAAGTTTTTCAGGGGAATTTTTTCCCCTTTGTCTTTGATGTCAAAGGGGAAGAAGAAAAGGGGATCCTTGATTTTGTTCATGCTAACATTATGTTATTTGGTTTTTTGTTGATAAATGTTTCCATCAATGAAAAAGGGGGATATTGTTGGAATGTGATGTTGTTGATTGTTGTCATTAATGGTTTTCATTGATCTCAACATATCTTGGTTGATTGATTAAGCTTCGGTTTTGATGCTTTGGTGATCCGGATTTGTGTGCCCTGGATGTTGTGCTGTGATGATCTATCTTTGGTCGTGCTTGTCTTGGTCCCATTCATTTTTAAACATAATGAGATACACTCTTATGGTTCTGAACCGATCTGGAAATTGGTTAGCATGCCCTAGAACATTGTTTACATTGTAACATGTATATTCTATTCTATGGTTTTGAATATCATGGTTAATATGTAGCATGTTGATTCAGGCGAGGAGGTTTGGTATGGTCCTTGTTTCATTCCTTTCCACTGTGGGATTTTTTTGTGGTGACCTAATTTAAATTTTGTTCAGTCGACTTAGGAGATTATGAAGGCATGGAATATTATAAGTAAAATTTGATTTTGTTTGATTATAGAAAGTGTGATGAATGCAAATATGAAAATCCAAACATTGTGAAATATGTGAAAGTATACAACCAAAGATGAAAAACTATGAGATTCTATCCAGTGTCATTATTGGTGACACTTATCTCAGTGGTGGATTCCATTTCATCATTCTTCTATCAATGAGCCATTTTCTATTGACAGTGAGCCTTTTTATTTTGGCTTTGAGCCTTTCTCTTTTGGTAGCACTGTGAGCATTTTTTGTCTTTGGCTATAATAGCTAGGCAGTGAGCCTACCAATAGTGATCCTTTCTTGTAGTGAGCATTTTGGCATTAAGCCCTTGTAAAAATCACCTTAACTGGTGTTTTATAATTGAGAATTAGCATTCTTTTTGGTTTTTCCGTTCCTGGGTTTCCGCGTAAATTTTGGTGTTCATTATGCATGGTGTTGTTAAGTGCTTTCATGTTTATATCTATTTTAATAATTATCTGATTGATTTAAGATTGCATCAGATTAATTAAGGTCAAGAAAATTGTTTTGTGATAACTGATTCACTGCCCTCTTAGTTATCTAGATTGTTCAACAAGTGCATCTAAGATTAAGAGATCTAAAGTGAAATGAAACCATATTCTAATGTTTTAGAATAGGATGCATAAATGAAACATGGAGATGATGAATCACTTTGGGAGATCTCTAATCACCCTAATAAGCCATAACAATGCATTCACCTTCCTTTAGGTAGAAAGTATAATGATAATGGAGGATGAAATCACCTAGGAAATAAGTCATAAGGCTTGTTTTGATGGCTAGTTGCATCTCCCCAACCTAGAATCCATCACGATTATCCATAGAAACCATCATCACTCCTTGGAAATGCTAGATAGTGAATTGAAAGTGAGCTTCAAGACTTGCAAAAACACTAAAATGATATTCCAAGAATTCAACTTTATTTCTCCTTGCTCTTGAATACTTGAAAATATCTCTTGAAGACTCTTGCTTGAAAAATATAGGATTTCTTAGATCTTCAATTACTTTTCTAGGTGAAATAATGATTTGAAAAATTTATTATATATGAATCTCATCTAATTTACATTTATTAGATCCCAAATGCTGACATCAACCAAAAAAATGAATTAGAAACCTTAATTTCCTACTCAAACCCTTAAAAGGGGCCACACGAGACTCATACTCCCAAGGTGGTGTATGGTTCCCACCTAGGGAGACTCATATGCCCAAGGTGGTGTATGAGTCCCACCCTAGATTTTCAAGGTGAGAAAATGTTGGGGTGTAAGAAAATTGAATGCATTTATTGATTTTGTTGGGATTTCAATTGAAATAATCCTTGGGATCTGAAATAAAGGGTCTTATGGGCCTATTAATGATTATTTAAAGGGTCATGAATGTAAGGGTACTAAAATAGGTCCAAAATAAGTGTGAAATTATACCATCTCCAAGAAGGGAGTACAATTTTCTACACTACAACATCAAATAGATTGATACATACATAATTTCCTATAAACCCTATAGAAAAAATATTTGAGATGGATCCCTTTAATTAAGATAAGAAGAGCCTCAGCATCTATTCGAGAGAGATGGTATACATTTTCTTCCATACAACTAGTGATGTTGTATGTGTCACTGTATATGACATCAAATTTGGAATTCCTTCCTTCTTTGGCTCTATCTCCATATCTTTTCAGCACCAATTCTCCATCATGTAACACTCTTTGGACAAATTTATTATAAAAAAAAATCTTGAATTGTACTTGGTGAGAATCAAGAGAATGCATAGCCTTGTTCTTAGCTTCTTCTAGCTCCATTAGCCCAGCCAATCTCATTGTCACGAAGTCATTTTCTATTAATTCAAATTGTTGTGGTAACTCAAGGGAATACAACTCTATAGATAATGGCAATATTTCTTCCCTTCCATAAATAAACATGAAAGGGAATTTACAATAGCTCTCTTGTGAGTGATCTATTAGCTGAAATGATTTCCTTCAATTTTCTATTCTACTCTGCCTTTTATTGTATTCAATTGTCATTTTAGTTATCCTAACAAGGCTATTTTGTGATAATCAACTAATTCATTACCTTGAGCATAATAATTTTATCAAGTTTTCAAATATGTTTCATTCTTAACCACCCAACCACAAACTTGAGTACTAGAGAAGGCTTTGAAATTATCAGAGATGATTCTAGAAGGGGCACAAAACCTTGTCATAATTCCATCAAGGAACTCTAAAACTAAATCCTATGTGGCATCCTTTAATGCAACTTCTTATATCCACTTGGTAAAGTAGTATGTAGCCACTAGAACCTATTTATGACTATAACTAGAGGGTGGATTTATCATACTAGAAGAGAAATAAAATTTCTTGTAATTCTTCAAAAAAATTGTGAGCATCATTAAATAAGGTTAAAAAATAATATCCACCCTCATTATCCTACTAGAACTGGTCCTTGTAAAAAATGGCCACTTAAGGAGCCATCATAGAATTCTTCTAATAATATATGACCTTGTTTTATCCAATGCATCTTAATAGAACTCCATTGAGCTCCTTTTTTGAGAAGTATGTCTTCCACTTGAATATAGGGGATGGATTTTAGTATAAAATGCCTTCTCTTTGTTTGATCGAGACCTAAAGGATATCTACCATCTTACACAAACATAGCCATATCATTCACCTAGTTGTTCTGATTGTCAATGTCAACTATTTGGCCTTCCTACAATAATAGAGAAACCTCTACATTAGCTTCCATAATCTCCTCACAAATTCCCTTTCCTCTCACCAACTTGGTGATCTTTATTTCTATATTATATTCCATGATTTTTTTGATCCATCCAGTTATTTTCTCACTAATATCCATGACCAACATGAATTATTTGATGTTGGAATGAGGGTCCATCAATTGGATCTCATTACTAAATAATATATATTTTATTTTTGTAATTCTATAATAGCAACAAGGAGTTTATTTTGAAAATAGTTATACTTGAGCTCATAATCTTTAAATCCTTCATTGAATAAAGTAATAAGCTACTCAATGTTTCCATTATTCAACTATGTAAGGACAATTGATACACTCGCTTCTCCTCCAAAAAAGAAAAGGATAAAATCCTTATCATAATATAGATTATCAAGAGTAGGGGCTTGAGAAATTTATTTTTTATCTCCTCGAAACTATCATTTCTCTCCTTCATCCAATTGAACATCATGTTCTTCCTTAGCATAGAAGTGAGGAGTTTTACCATGGTGATGGGGTTGGGAATGAACCTTCTTATAAAATTCATTCTTTTGAGAAATCTTGGCAATCCCTTCTTATGGGTGGGGAGGATAATGGACAAGTTGGCATCCAACCTCTTTCGATCAATGGATATACCCTCTTTAGATATTGTGTGTTGCAAAAACTTACCTTTGTTTGTAGAAAAAACTCTTTTATTCATATTCAGAGATAAACAATTCTCCCTTCATTTATTGAATACTTGTTTAAGAAGATTAAAATGATAATCTATATTTTTGGAGATAATACTAATGCCATCAAGCTAGATGAGAACAAACTCCACTCGCACACCTTAAAAATCCATGTCTATTTCCCACTATCTAAGGTAACACCAATATTGGTTAACCTAAAAGATATTTGTAGGTAGACGTAAGTTCCCCATTTGGTAGTGAGTTCTTTATGTTGGCTATATTATTTAACCAAGATCAGATTATAGCTTGAATACTCATCTATAAATGTGAACCTTTTTGAACCACTCACCTTCTATAAAAAAAATTCTATATAGGGGAGTGGGAAATGGTCCTTAAAATAGGTGATCTATTGAGGTCTGTAAAGTCTATACATAATCTAATTTCCCCATTATTCTTCCTTGCAAGAATGAGATTGGCCACCCAAGATGAGTGCTTAATTTTTTTAAATTTTTTTCCAAGATAGTATACTACCTAAGATAACGAAGTTCGTATTTAAGATTCATGAGAAAATCAAAGCATCTTTATCTCAATGTATCTTATGAATTTTAACAAGTCAATTCAAGGGTCACTTCATCATGTTTAGTATATATAAAATTTGAGTCTAAGAAAATCAAAGTGAATCATAGTCAATGTTATATTTATGTTGTATTTTATATCATATCTATAGTTATAAATAACAATATTTCCAATTTGATTTTTTTAATTTATTATAAAAATATATTGTTTAGTCACTGAAAAACAAATATAAATAAGAGAATTTAAAATAATAACATAACTTAATTAATCCTTAAGTATGTATAATAACATATCTATAAATATCTTGAAATTTTCATAAAGTGGTATTCATTTATAATTTCCTTGATCAAAATTTATAGTGCACCGAGTATAATGTAACAATAAAGGAGATATATTTATTCACACCATAATTGGAATCATGTACTAGAAAACCTTAAAGAATCTAAACTTTCACTATTGAGTTTCCTTTTTACTCTAGTCACATTTTATCACTATGATTCTTTAAATATAAAAATGTTATGTTTGATTGAAAACAATACAAATGATGATAATTATGATAAATTTATCTGGAAACCCCTTCTATGGACCACTATATTGAATGAAAACAATAATCTAGAAAAAATATTATATCTTACTTTGAAATCATAAACTATGGAGATTCCAATAGGTATAAGGTAGTGACTACAATCTTTCATTATCTTTCCCATGTCTAACTATCAATAAATTATGTTTTAAAATTTATATACTATATGTAAACCAATATCTCAAAGACCTATGTTAAATCTTAAATATTTAAGATAAATTTGTCTTTTTATATATTGGATATTACTTCAAATGAAATAGCTAAAAAATTATTCCACCTTAATGTAATGGCTGACACATGAGTAAGATGGTGCCCTTTTCATTTCTTAATTTATAATTGTAAACATTAATTAAATTTATTTTATAACAATGCTTGAAATGTGATGTAGATAATCTAATACATTTCAATCTTAGGTCTGAATATTACACTTGGTTAAATCTATCCATATGATTAGGTCGTGATAAATAAGATATGGAATTTGGGAAAAAAGAAAGTAATATGCTCTTAAACTATCCAAACCCTAAAAAGAAAAGAAAACAAAGAACTTATATTTCTCTATCTATTATTATTGTTGCATAGGAGTGAGGTAGTAGTGATAGTCCTCAAGATTGCTTGCTCTACATAAACATTCAAGATTCACTGGATGCTAGTTAGAATAGAGAGCACCAAGAATATATTTTCATTCACTTGCTTCAAGTGTTGAAATAGTATAATTATTTATTATTATTAAACATATTTTAATTTGACAATATGTTCTCTTCTAGGTTGTGTTGAGCTTCAAAAACTAAGGCATTGAACCCTTCTCATGCTCCAACACAATATATGTTTCTCTTTTATTTCCTTCCATTTCATTATAATAAAAAAAAATTTAAAAAAGTGAATTTTCTTAATTTAACTTAATTTAATTTATTTCTTTCACATGTATCCATCACTTCTGCATGCCTCCAATGAAGGCGGATGTGCCCCACAACCCATGGTGCCACATCAACGTTCAATGGATAAAAAATATCTTCCATCATAGGTGGAATGCCTCAAGAATTTTAGTGTATCATAAAAGACTTTAGTGGGTATGCGTTGTTTCGTGACATTTTTTGGAATTACAGAATAGGGGTCAACTATGGAGTAAACTTCTTCTAAGACAAGTATGGATTTATTTGAAGCAATGTTATGAAAAGGTTTGTATTTTAGTAATCCATTTATTTTTATTAATTGGTTAATTCACTGGTATATACAACATTTAGGGGACAAAAACCATACCCAAACCTTCTTGTCGAGAATTAATTCTAGTTTTAGATTTAATAAAGGTGATTTACATACATTTTGAGTTACTCTTGTTATACATTATAGACCCAAATTTATCGTAAGATAAAATATGAATAGGTTTCAAGGAAGGGTTTACTTACAAAACATGAATTTAGGAGGGACAAATTTTGTCACTTAGCTTCCTATTGGTTACATGGATAAAGTATTCACCCCTCACTATACTAAATTAATAGTAGAATAATTTTTTCATTTTCCTCTATTACATGTTTAAATAGATCAAGTAACAATATATATACATATATATTTATTTGATTTTCATGCATACTCTTATTGTTTTTTTAATAGTAGTGTTAGTTGTTCTCATATACACAAAAAAGAAAGTATAATTAACTATTGTACAAGATCATTAGAGGAGATGATTTATTTTTCTGCAACATGTATGTGTGAACCCAAATACCATTAACTAATGGGGAAAGATCTCTCCACCCATCCTTTTTTGCTTCGTAAAGCCATATGAGGCTCTAGAAAAACCCTTGAGAAAGATAAAACACCAAAACCCATTTTTTACAGTTTGAACCATAGTCCAAAACCAATATTACATTTGTAGAATAGATTCACATAATCTCTATAAAATATAATTTTCAAAGACCAAATAAATTTGCACACGTTTGACTCATGAAAACTTACTAACACAATGAGATTTTTGATACACAAAAAATAATTTTCACAGTGTATTTCAATAAGAAAGAAAAGATAAATAACCTCCCATAGTATTATTAAGTTAGGAAATGTTATCTTTCCAACTATTCCATTCCTCTTCTTGATCTTCCATCCTCATTCTTTCCCAAAGATTTTGTGTAGCTCCCCCTTCCCTCTCTCCCCAAAAAAATAAAAATAAGAAAACCAACAAAGATAAAAAATCTAGAGACATGTAATCATAGAAGTCCTTTTCATTCCTACAAAAATAAATAATATTAAAATAGAACCCAAACTCCAATTTTCATCACCATAAGAAAAGAGAAATAAAAATGGGTCAAAACTCATTAATGAGATAAATTATGGCCTCCAAAGTATACCTATCCCTTAGGTAAATACCTAAGGTATTTAAAACCACCAAGGTAAATGAAAAAACAGCATCTTAAGACACTTTTAAACTAGCTAAAATGTGCAACATTAATTGAGTGAACCCTTAACCTCAAAACTAGTTCATATCCTATCACTTGATTTCCAAAGTCAATAAATTAAAAGAATAAAATAATATTAATATTGGTCCTTGAAATTGGAAGACAACTTAGACATATAGAAACCACCACATTGATTCCTTCCCTACAACACCAATTCACAACTTGAGACTTCAAGAAGGAATTATCTCCTTAGGGTTTTGGATGTCTCTCCTTTTTATCATTGGCATTTATTTAGTTGCATAAAGTCATAAAATTGATATATATATATATATATATATATATATATGTTCTCCACATATCGCATTAAAATCATTTCATCATTTAATAAGTAACAATCCTTATAACTTATGCTTTTCTTAATATTTTTATAGATTCAAATTCACCATCAAAGGAAATGAAAATATCAACCTTGTATTTGAAATTTAATTTATATATTTTATTTTCAACACTATTATTATTTAAACATTTTCTGGCATATATTAAATATATATAACTACAACCTGTACCATATGGTAGTGTCATAAATTATCACCCTTAACAATATCACACTAGGTTTGACACACTCTTAAGTGCATATACCTAATTACATATCTGATTTGTCTATTTAATTATCGATTTTGGAGAAATTGAATTAAATCCTTATTTATTCTAGACTTCTGAGGAGTTAAAAAGGACTAGAATAGGGTTCTCAACAACCCTATCCCACCTAATTAGGCCCTATATTTCAAATGTTACTGTCGACCTCAATATGTTTAAGAATTAAAAATCATCTATAGGCCTATCTTAATAATTAATGCAAAATGCGTTTAAACTCATACAAAGATAATTTATTTCCTCCATTTGAACATCTAAAAAATTAAATATATTTTTAAATCGTAAAGGAAAATAAAGAAACATCAAGAAAAAAGAATAAGCAAAAGATCTACAACAAAATTGTAGTCAATTACAAGTCTACAACACATCAACAAATTTATGTTGTAAGATGTTTAATGTTTATTATTATTATTATTATGTGCACTAACACATGGAATTTCTTCTATAATTTTCCTATTTATCCTTGTATGTGATGAGAAAAATGACTTAGCTCCAACAAGTATTTCAAATCCAACTAGTAAGTTCCACTTGTGTTCTTTATCATTCATCATTTATTTATTTTCCTTTCATCCCTTGAGAGAATACCCATATATAGCACAACCTTTATCCCCATGTCTATTTCTTAAGTTGCATGTCTAAATTTTATTGAAGTTGATTTGAGATATCAAGGTTTTAAAATCCCATTTCATGCATTCATGCACTACTTATCAAAAAATTATGGCAAGCTAATTATTCACATAGCACTAGTTGACTTCAAACATATGTTTTCACAGTCAAAGACCCTTGAATTCAACACTTCCTCACTAGGGCACCTAGTTCCCCTATCCTACTAGTTCAACATCAAATTTTAATGTCAAGTTATTCTCTATCTTCACTCTCCAAATATACTTCCTATTTTTGTGTTTTTTTTTCTAGTTTTTTCATATTCTATAATAGTTTATCACTTTGGTCTTAATTCACCTAGTTCAATATGTCTTCCAATCAATCATCACACCCACACACAACAAAAAGATGGACCAAAACCTCAACCAACCTATTTGCATCTCTCTATTGAGGATAACAACCAAATAGTGTCTCTTGGTTAGTTTTATGTCCCTCAATTTTTGTGGTGGAATGAGTGATTTAGGTTAGGGTGTCTAGTCTATATCCCCTTTCACCATATTACATTTTTGTGAACCCAACTTATATTATATTTTATAGTTTATTCTCTATCTTCACTCTCCAAATATACTTCCTATTTTTGTGTTTTTTTTCTAAATTTTTCATATTCTATAATAGTTTATCACTTTTGTCTTAATTCACCTAGTTCAATATGTCTTCCAATCAATCATCACACCCACACACAACAAAAAGATGGACCAAAACCTCAACCAACCTATTTGCATCTCTCTATTGAGGATAACAACCAAATAGTGTCTCTTGGTTAGTTTTATGTCCCTCAATTTTTGTGGTGGAATGAGTGATTTAGGTTAGGGTGTCTAGTCTATATCCCCTTTCACCATATTACATTTTTGTGAACCCAACTTATATTATATTTTATAGTATTTTCTTATATAATTGTATACTTTCAAATTTGATCTACTTAATTAAGAAATTAAATTATTTGAATATCTCATTTTCATATGCAAATATTATATTTTTACATTAGAAAGCAAATAATTTTTAATATTTCTTTGCTTTTTTATTGTAAAACATAAAACCTAAAACCCCTTCTTCTAATGCATAATCAACATAACCATCTTGTCATTAGCTTTCTTCCACTTCTCTTCTATCCTTTTTTTCTTAAGAACATTCATGTGTCTTGAAAAAAGTATTTTATTTATGAGTTTCATGACCTAGTGTTCTATATCCAACACTCTTGTGAGACAAATTTATCGACCTATGGCTTGTCATGCTTTAATTAGCTCTAGTCTTGAGCTTTAGGTTTTAAACTCTTTTTCTCAAGGACCTACTACAGTAAAATCTCATTTTGATCCTACTCCCACTTCCAGTATACCAATGACTTATGGCCCAAAAACCCTTCATGAATACCTTGGATTTGAAAACTTTATGACTTATGTTCTTGAAGATAAACTCCAAAAACTAGACAAAGAATTGGCTAGTCTCCAACTATACTTGAGTAACGAGTATTTATGTAGATATGTTGTACCTATTATATAAATCCTTAGGATATAAATTAATGATTTAGAAGTTATAAAAATTCTATGCATCCTATCTCACATAGTGGATTCAAACAATATGAAAATAGCTAGTTGCATGAAAACTCTCAATAGTGTGTCTCCTCACACTCAAATTGGAACACAAGTGTCAACTCACATGATCACATATTATCTTCCTAATTTAACATTTTCAATCATAACCCATGCTACAAAATCTAGTAATAATAATAACACTAGTTTGGGGCTTTCATGCAATAATCAATATAACTTTGTTCCACCTTCCTCAAGCCCCAATTTACTTCTCAAAGTGTCAATCCACTCATTTCCCAACATGCTCCACAATTAACTTATCAAAATACCTATTAGTCATTCACACTCTATAAATTTCAAACCCCTTCAACAATTGATCCTATCATTAACCAACTTTTACAAAAAGTGAGTCGTTTGCAACAAAATATATACAATATGGGTCAAAAATCATTCCTAATCCAATTCTCTAATATACCTCACTCATATCCCATTATCAATTTCCATTCTAAAAACTCCAATTCCATAAAACATATAAACACCATATTTTGAGAAGTATAATGGAAAGGGTTTCCTAATAATCATGTATCATAATTTATCACATTATGTAGTGATTTCCTCTTAAAATATGCTCTCTTAGCCAATCTATTTCCTCTATCATTGAAATACATGGACTTGGATTGTTTTCTCCATTACCTAATCATTTGATTCACTCTTTCTCGTAACTGCTCAATCGGTTTCTTAAACACTTCTAAGCTAACATTGGATCCCAAGTCACATAAACTAATTTGGTTCATTGCAACTAAGGAGCGAAGGAAAAAGCGATTAATTTTACAAGGAGATATCAAGCACTCTACTCTCAAATATCATATTCATTTTTGGATGTTGATGTGTATCAATTTTTATTAGAAAATTATAACCACACATTTGGGATAAGATACTATTGATGTGATACCCTTAGTTTACACATATTTTCACGAATCTCCATGATTACCAGTTATTAATTAGCCAATATGAGGGTTCATCCTCATCTGCTCGTGTTGATCAATACACGGTTTCTTATACTTCCAATTATCAATAATTTAAGAAGTAAAGAAACTTTATCAAGATAAATTTTCTTTCTTCTAATAATAATAATATTCAAGAATAGGTTGTAATTACAACACATTTTGATATAGTCCCCTCTCCATTCAAACCAATGAATCACCAATTTTGGCAACACTTTGAATCCCTTCATTCCATCATGCTTGAATTACTTAACAATAATTTAGTTCAACTTCCACCTATTCATCCTATGGATATAGCCAAACCTTTAGCTCATTTTAACCCAAAATCCTTCTTTCAATATCATTGAGGATCTAGACATGATACCAAGTGATATATGTGTCTTAAGTGTCATGTTCAAGACCTCATTGATTTTAATTTCATATATGTGGTTGATGTGAATTATAAAGGGAATAAATCTATTGCACATCATAATGAAAACTTACAAATATACCAATCTATTACCTACCCATTCATCTAACCTTGTGAAATCATTTGTCAATACATTACCCACATCTATAAAATCTAATCATAAAGATAAACCATTGGATAATAGGTTTAATATGGTATATTTTCACCCTTTCTAAGAACAACCTAAACTCATTATAGATATTATTTTCACTTATATCAATGCCTCTATCCATGTACTTGGTTTTCTACTTTATACTACTGCTACAATTAATAAAAAACCCACACAGAGTACTCATTGATCTGGTATACTTAGTGAATGTAATCACATAAGAGTTTCATTATTTGCATGAATTGTACCAAGGAAAGTATGACCAATCAAAAATCTGAGCTAGAGCACATGATGGATCCACCCATCCACCCATTGGTACCTTAACACTTCATTTCTAGGCTATATCAAAAATCTTGGATGTTCCTTTTGCCATTATTCCTATATCAAATAAATTTCATGTCAAGTTCATTCATCCATGGCTTACTTCCATGAGTGTGGCCCTCTTTTTCATCTATAAATGCCTTAAATTTCTATTTAAAGGACTGTTAGGATTAGGTTCCATCCACCTTGTAAATCATATATCATATTGCATGGCTCCAACATCCTTACAAAGTGTCTCTAGCCACTTAGGGTGTATTGGGAAAATAATTTGTAATATTAAATTCTCACAAATTGTTTGTAATCTAGTCATAAAGGGGGATGGATCCACTAGCAATGGTAAAGGTGGTTTTTGGAAATAAATATTTAATATAGTTTTCCCCACATGTGGATGCCTAGAATGGGATAATAAAAGATAAAGGAAATTATAAATAAGTTTGAGTTGGGATTCTCCATGTGGGTTCTTAGATAGAGGCAACAAGTGTCACTTGGTTTTCCATAATTTATTACATTTAATGTAATGTGTATATTCTCAAGTTTGGGTGACCAAGTTGGAGGAAAAGTATTGGAGCTAAAATGGCATATTTTTGTATTTTTAGGAGGTAATCAAAAGTTTGAGGATATTTGGAATGAAGGGTCATCTGTGGGCGCTATATATGGTGCATTAAATGCCTTTGTAAGTCTTTAAATTCAACCTCTTGGATGTATAGTTAAGGATGAATAGTTGAATGTAGTGTTACTCTACAAGAAACAGGATGCGTTCAAGCATAAGGAGGTTGTTAATAGGTACACAGGTACTGCCATGTTGGAGGCAAAGAGGAAAATGAAAGTGGTTGTATTATAATCTAATTTATTTGATGATAATGCATACTTTTCGTCTCTTCTTGGTGGGGTTTTTTTTCACAAGGGTTTATCCATGTAAATCATGTGTTATGTGATTATCTTGTGCTGCTGATTTGTGCCTCATTGTTGCTATCTTATGCTGATATTATTCTTTATTTATTGTTGTTATAAGTTTATGTAAGGTAGTATTTATAAGCATGTTATGTTGGCTGATTTTTGGCATCATGAAGAAGATGGATCTAATCATGACATTTCCATATTAAGGAAACTTAATTTTTAGATTTTCATGTTGTTGTATTCCAAGCCTTGTATCTCATCCTTTGAATTCATATTTGGATAGAGATTTAATTTCACAACAAACAATATTGAACCTGTTTATTTCTCATCATTTTGTATTAGAGCTTATGGGTATTTGTTCCTTTTGATTTCTTAGCTTGGCAAGCTTGTGGGAATTTGTTAGAAGGAATTAGAGATTGTTATGGGGGTTTTGAGGTAGAAATGAATGTTGTGTGAGTTAAATTTTTATTTCAGATTCATGAAATGGAAGCCATGAATAGTGTTAATGTGATCTATGGTGGGCATTGGAAGTTATGACTATGGATCTTTATGCATTTTGCTATGTTTTGGTAACTTGGAGGTCTTTTTTGACAATATGTGTGTTTCCTCTTGTGTGGTGGTTGTGTTCCTTTACCTTGTGGTCATGTACAGTAAGAAGGTGTTCATGTTGGATGGGTAGAGATATCTTGGTTACATGGAGAAAAACTCTTGATTTGGACTACAAACTTGAGTGCTTATGTTGTCTTCATGGCTTTAGTCCTTAGCTACATGAAAGCATTGGAAGATAAGCCACTAACCTCTTTGTTAGTTCTGGATCTGATATGTTTCATACATTGTAATCTCATAGACAACTTGGTTTTTCCTATTGGGTTGTAGTTTAATCTTGTTTTTAGATATGGGTTTGTAGATCTATGTTTATTCCATTCTTCAAATGACATGTGTTTGTGTGAATTTCTAGATGGTTATATGGATTTCTCATTTATATAGATGTTTTTGCATGATTTACATGTTAATAAAATATGTGGTATGCAGATATGTGGTGGCTTGTTGGAGGATTATTATTTATCTGTGGTTACTCCTATGTGGGTTTTTTTGGAAAATCAGATCTAGCATTGATTTTGGTGTTTAAGTCTTGGAAATCCACATGTTATACTTGGTTATTTATATTTTGCATGTTACTAATGTGGGGTTAAATATTTTTTTAGTTATTTGAGATTGGAGCCCTGATTATGTATTTATCCTTCAAGAAGTTGCATATGTGCAAATTTTGGAAAAAAAATCAATGTAGATTCTTTTTGGTAGTCTATATTCTTGGTTACCATTATTGCATTGATATGCTTATTGTATTGGGAGATGGTTAATTGGAGTACCTGGTATATTTTTTTATTTTAATGTTTAGAAGTTGTTTATGGTGCATGAGAAGCTTTTTCCACTTTGAGTAGAGTGTTGGCAATGATAATGTTCATGATGGCATGTATAACTCAGTATTACTTTTAGTGGGAACATTATGTAGTTACATAATGTGTTCTATATTCTTTGTTTCAATATTTTGGTTCTAAGTTGTTGTTGTTATAGTGTGTAGCAAGATATGGATATTTGATTAGGAGATGGATTGTGTTTTGCAATGGTTGGTGTCATATGGGGCTCTTGGATTCTACCTTTAGATTGCAGTGAGAGTTATCAGATCTTTGGTTCTATTGACAAAGGATGTGTAACATTTATATCTTCTTGGTTTGGAGATTATGGTTGTACGTTACCTTTTGGGAGCTCATGGTGTTGATTTCTATGATTATGTTGGGGCCATGGAGGATCTTCAGTTAGGAGATGGTTATCACGATGTTTGGAGAGCTTGGTTACACAATTTAGTGGAATCTTTAGTAGTGATGTTGATTCATCATTTGATGATGGATGGTTACTTAATGTGATATCCTAGGAGGGGATGTCATATCATGATTTCATGATATGTTCCTGATTATATAGGTGGAACTTTGACAATGGTCTTCTTTTGTTTTCTTTGGTTTTGAATATTAATCATTTTCTTGTAGATTTATGATTTTATAGGGTTGCATTTGAAGTTGGCATGGATTCATTGGTGGATGCTCATGGAGACTAGAGAGACTTGGATAATACTAAAATATCTCTTATTGTGATCTGTAAGGATAATAGGTGTGGGTGTTCACCTACCTTTCTTAGGTAATTTGATATTGTCCTAGGGTCCCAAATTGGATTGAATATCAACCTCAAAGGTGACTCAATTCTCAATAGGGAAGGACATAGGAGGGGTTCTTCTAACAATTGAGGGGTTCACCACTAAGAAAAATCTTGGAAAATAAAAATAAGCATTCAACTCACAAAACCTAATAATGAAAGCTAAATTAATGATGCAAACAATAAAATAATGCAACAAAAAGTTAGGGTATGTGTACCTGGAAGTTCTTTAAATGCAATGAGGATTGTAGAAATGCAAAAATATTGTTAAAAAATTCTATGGAGGACTAAGACGCCCTTACTATTGTCTTAGTCTCGCTGCTATTTTTTAGGGAAAATGCGGATTCTTTGGATGTCAAAACCAGATCTGAAGGATTGTTTGAAAAATGACCTAAGGAGGACTAAGATGCCCTAGGTGGTGACTTTGTCCTGTTCTGAATTTTTGAAATCTTTGAATGTGATCCTGAGGTTCAAGGTCTGTTGAATATTCAAGATACTGAGAGGGGGGGTGAATCAATATCTTCTTAAACTTATTGAAAAACCATGATTACTTACTTTAATGCATAAAATAGAGAAGAGCAAGAACAAAGCATTAAACCACACAACATAAGAACACATTAATTTTTACGAGGAAAATCCAATCAAGGAAAAACCACGATGAGGATTAGCTCATAATATATGGCTGTTTCAATATTGATTATAAAAGAGGCTCACTTTCAGATACAAAATCTCACTACTTACAAGGACTCACTATCCAAGAGTGGATACCCACTACCTACAAAAAATATAGAAACAAAATGGCTTACAAACAGATTATGAACTAATGGAACTACACCACAAGTGAAGATTCAATTCCTTTGATGCTCAGAGAATTCACTCGCATGACAATAGACTATTCTTCACCTTTCATATACTTCGCATATCAACACATATACCACTTACTTCAATTCCCATCCATCTACAAACCATCTTGTATATATATCTGATATATGTGCATGCATCTATTAGGTTAGTGTAATTAGATGCAATACACATTTACTTAAAGATAATTTTTGGATTCATACAGAACTTCTCCAAAATTAATTCAACCAAGTGTCATGCAATATTGTGTTAGCTGGGACCAAAGCTAGGTCACACATATATTCGCAATACATGTTAAACTATTAACTGATTATTAGGTCAACTATGATAAGCCTAATAATAAAATGCAATCACCAAGAACAATGCCAATTCACTATCCAATTGTACGAAAATATATACATACACAATTCTAGAGATCATAAGCCTCTTCTCAAAAAACTTAAACCACAATAATTAATAGAGATAATATGCAGATGAAAATACTGGATCAAACACTGAATGATGTAACCCTATTTTGCACACCAGTTTAGGGTACCAAACATATCTGATATCATAAACAACATGGTTACATCAGGGTAAGTGCACCAATCTGTAACACAATTTAGGTGCCAAATTGAAAAAAAGATTAAAAAATCCCCGAAATAAGGCCTTTGGTGCATGCCAAATGTCGAAAAATACATTTGCGCACACCAAATGTCTTTCTAGACATAAAATGAAAAATTTGGGTTTGGAACCCTCATTTTGTCTTCAACCCACAACTTAAGAAGGAAGATTTCAGTTGTGCAACTCGCGCTCACCAAATCTCCTCCATTCTTTGCATCCTTAGCTAGCCATTTTCCATGAGAATGCTGCCAACACGTCGGAGAGGTCGAAGATTGCAAAGAGGTGTGTATTTTTATTCTATTTATTTCAAATTTGATTTGGAATGCTACTTTAAATAGATTTTTATAATAAAACTTTGTTCTAATTCTCAGGGAATGAATCTCCACCTCAAAACATTGAGAATTCACAATCACCCCCTCATCAAGAGCCTCCTATACAAGAACAACCTGAAACCCCTCCATCAATTCATAGGCATCCTCAAAGAACACAAGAAAATATTCAAAACCAAATTGAAAACAATAAAAGAGACATTCAACAATTAATTGCAAGATTAACCGAGCATGCTGAAACCCACCCTTATAGGAGAGAGATTTCTGAATCATTGAAGTCAATTTTAACTCATGTAGGAGAAATAAGTGAGCAAATTAATTTTTGGTCAACTAAGAGAGATGAGATGAGACAATTTTATGCTAATGGTTTGTCATATGCAGATGTCAAAAAACTAAAAATTAGCAAAGCCGAGTTGTGTGCCCTATTTAAAGACCCAAAAACCAATGAACCTTTGTCCCATGCATGTAAGAGGTTCCCCATCCATTGGTGCCACCATGATTTAATTAGAAACAAATTTTGGGAGTGGTGGTGGATGGTATTTGACCAACCTCCATGCAATAACCATGAGGTGCAGCAATAATTTTTGAGGAAAATCTATTGCGAGTTTTTCCTCAATAAAATGTCAAACTATTTTGGAATCTTAGACTTTCAGGGTAGAGGTGGGGGCTCCATAAACGATAGACCTGTTGCACGACGTAATCCACAATTGGCACCGAGAGCCTTGGGTAGACCCATGGTGGAGCATGTCATTGGTCCTTCCATTTTCAAGGACAGTGTAGAGGTGGACACGATGAATTTGATTGACTCACTCACCCAAACAATTTTACAGTGTGTGAGTCCTCTAGTAGAGCCTGGTCTGGAGGAGACGTGTAGGCCCCGAGCTCCACCCCACCATTGTGGCGCTTGTGGTGTTGTTTATAAGTATAATTATCAAGGTGCTCATGATGTAGCTATATAGCCTACATCAGTTGTAGAGGCGATGGCTATCACAGATGATATTTTCAATGATACATTCGGTATTGACATTCAGGTAAAATTTAGCAGTTATTTTAATGTTGTTTATTAAAATATATTTTGAAATTTAAGAATAACTAGATTAGCAGAATTTTCATATGATGAAATTCCAGGGTCACACTATTCATGAGGGATGCTCTATTCCTACAAACCCTTATACGTTCTCGATGATCATTCCATAGGTATGCAACTAGTATTAAAGATAGTATTATTGAATTTGAACAGTTGAATGTTATATTTGAATGTTTGTCTCATAACATGCTTCGGATTTCAAACAGTTTCTTGGTGCACCTTCTTCCTCCACACATCGCGATTCATATCCTCAAACAACGTACGCTCAGGTAGCCTCTATTCATTAATAGGGTTGTAAATCTATGTTAGCTAGTTTTCATAATTTTGCGTATATACAAATCTAAAAAATTGATGAGAAACACAAACATTGCATTCAAGTATTCCTTGATCCATTAACTCATTTGATTGCAAAATCTGATGAAACCTTCTGACGAAAGCTATATAATCAGATGTATCATCGGGTACTTGTGCAAATTTTCTTTTTTTTTTAATTTTATCCTCGACGTTCATCAAAATTTTGACAAACCATTTTTTTCGTCTATGTTTCAACGAAGGTCTTTCATCGAAATTTTGATGGACCTACAAAGTTAAATTATGGCGGGCATAAATAAAAATGAGCTCGACTATTTATTGCGATAGTGTTTTGCTCAATGGTTTTCTTGGGGAAAATCAGAACAAACTCAAGAAGATATCGCCAGGTTGAGGGTAGTCATTGTCTTTTTCCAGAATTCATTTGTGAAGTCAAATTTGTACTTCCAAGTTTGAAAATTGTATTTTAAACCAACATCTCATCATATTTCATTTTTAGTCTTGTGCATTTTTAGAATTTCATTTCCAGATTTTAGACTTGACTTCACAAAATCTTTGTAAGGGAATTGTTTATAACTGATGGAAAATTCTTGATGGATTTGGACAAAGATTATATTTGCAAGGTTTCAATTTTAACCCTAATGATCAATTTTCAATAGATTTGGGAGCCATAGCTAGATAATATCAAAGGTGTTGGTTGTTTTTTACTGTAACCAAGTTTATCTTCTAGACACATAGCATATAAAATATCAGATAATACTGCCTTACAATACCATCAATCTATATTCTAACCCAATACTACTTATCAAATCCTTATATGAACATAGTCACCTATAACCTCACTCAAGCATTTTAATTAATTCCTTGAATTAAAGCCAAAATGAGAATTACACACACCATAACAGTGAGATGAACAGAATAACCCTTGATCATTTTATTCAAGATAATAATATATTCATACAATGGAGATACATGACCTTGAAATGAGTAATTTTCATTCAGATGCTAGTACTGTCTTGAAAATTAAGTACCCATGAAACTAAAACCTACAACAGAATGACACCAAACCTAAGAATAGTATCTTCACTATAATATCAGGCTCTTTACAAATTCGCTCTGCAACTTCACTTAGACTCGACCTAAAGATATCTAACTTGCTAACCCATATTTCTGGTCCTGAAATCCTTCTTATAGGGAAAATGAAGGAGCAACAAGCATCGAACCAGAAATACACCTGTCACTGGTCACTTGGACCATCTTATGACATTTCAAAAATTGGTTACAATAGCCAGTCTCTGGAGAATCTTCTTGTTCATCCCGTCCACTGGAGAATAACTGTTGCATTTTCCAAACTTTGAAAACTTGCACCAAAACTACCACCAAGACATAGCCAAAATTTGTTATAACCATAACCGTTGAGCTATTAATTGTCGATTGTAGACTCTGTCCTATTCTTGTTCAGTTAAGTACTTTTCTACCCATCCTTGATATTCCTCATCCGTTGGCCAATTAAAATTTACCACCTCATTTACCTTGGCACTGTAAGGTGTATACTTTACTGCTACTTGATTCGCCTCCCTTTCAAAAGATTCCAAAAATGTGCTAGTGTTAATGATTTTATCCATACTACTCATCAGCATGACATAATCTGAGTTATCACAAATCAATTTGATTTGTTCATTGATGATTTCATCTACCCTGTCCTACCATTACTGCAGTGATCTAACATTTCCTTAGGCATCTACAATATCTTGTAAAGATGTGTCACTCCAGTCATCAAAAATCTTTACCAACTCTTTAATCTTCCCGCTGAAATCATCAGGTAAGGCCTAGAAACCTTGCAGTGACTTCACAAAGTCTTGAGTAGGCCTTAATTGTTGAGTCCTATTAGCTACATTTTGAGAATTTCATTTCCAGATTTTGTTGTGCAAGTTCAATATTCTTATTTTAGGAGTTTAACAGTTGGAAATCATAATAAAATCAGAATTTAATAATTTATGGAATTAGCATTTGAAAGTGTTTTTTGGGGTCATTAACTTCAAACTATCTTCTCTTTTGCAGGGGTGGTTGCATGCCAAATTTTTTTGGTGTAAAATACCATAATTATTATATTTTGTTACCTATGTATGATTAAAAATTATTGGAGTGTGATTTTGATATTTTTTGAAGATCTAAATATTCAAGCTTGGTAAAGAAAAATGATGTCAAATAATATTAGTCCAGAAAAAAATGAAGAGTCACTTGATAGATTATGGGCTAGATTCAAAAGCAAGGGTGATGGGAAATGTTATTGTCCTTGCAATAATTGCAAGGGCTTAAAGATGAGAAGACTTTTAATCACAACAGTTGAGAAACATTGTAGGAAGCATGGTCACATTGAAGGGGGGCATGGTTATTGTCCATTGGTAAGTTGTTTATTATATGTGTTTATATTGATGGAATTTGTAAATGTTTATATTGTTTTAACATTTGATATATATATAAAAAATCACTTGATCATGATCATGGTTTATTTGTGTCTGTCATTATTATAAAGGTGGGGCACCCTAGGGCACATGATATGGATTATCACGGCTCGAAGAATGTGGTTTTGCAAGCGGAGGAACATGGAGATGTGAATATCGAAGATGAAGTTAATGATCCTATGGAAGAAGATGATCATGTGCCAAAAAACACAATTGAAGATGATGGTGCAAATACATTGATCGATGACACATGTAGTGGCACATCTAATCATGTTGATTGAGATGACTTTGATGATGTTCATCATTTACCTATACTTGAGAAGGCATATGAACCCCTTTATGAAGGCTCCCAAAAAAATCTTCTCTTTGTTGTATTGTTGCTGGTGAACTTGAAGGTTATGAATGGTTTATCCAACATAGCAATCTCACAGATGTTAAGGTATGTCATATATGTCATCTTTTTTCATCTATTTTAATTGTTGTTAGTTCATCGCTAGTAAATAAATGATGAAGTATGTACCATTAATATTCTTTATATTAAGAAATTATTTTTGTTGTAGATTGATTGGTGAATTTTTGTTACCACCATCAAATATTTTACCTCGCTCATCCTGAGATTTATCTGGCATTATGAAAGATATTGGAATGGAGTATCAAGCAATAGATGCATGTCCCAATGATCATATTATATATCATAAACAACATGAATTTGCAACAGAATGCCTGTAATGTCATATCATTAGATATCGAACATGTCAACTAACAAAAAAGGTGCCTCATAATGTTCTTCATTATATTCCCATTATTCCATGTATGCAACAATTATTTAGGTGTGAAATCTTAGCGCAATTTATGGATTACCATGCACAAAATAGAAGTGGAGATGAGATTATTCAAATGCCTATGGATGGTTCTGCATTTAAGGACATGGAGGAAAAATGGCCACACTTTAAAGAATAACCTTGTAATCTCAGACTTTCATTGGAAGCGAACGGTGTCAATCCATTTGGAGAGCTGAGATCTATTTACTGAGTGTGGCCTATTTTTGTTATCAACAATAACATTCCTCCATGGATGTCAATAAAGAGGGAGCACATAATGTTGGCAATGATTGTTCCAGGTATTTGCTTACATCAATTTTCTTTAATGTAGTAGCATCTCATTTGTCTTATTTTTTGCATAATGACATATGTTTTTTCATTTAAGAGTCATGTACATGAATTTATATATATTCCAGTAAAATGGTTATAATAATTATGTAATGTTTATGTTCATTCAACTAGGTAAGTACCAAGTTAAAGATTTGAATGTATATATTGAGCCTCTTATCGACTAGTTACTAAAGTTATGGAATGGTGTGACTATGTATGATGTATCTAGACCAATAGGACAAAGACAATTTCAATTCCATGCAATGCTTGTATGGACAATTCATGATGCCCCAAGGCTAACACATTTTTCTGGTATGTTATAACATTCGACTGCATGACTTTAACGATATTTAAATTTATGAAGTAGATATCATGCATGTTTTTTAAACAATCTATTCATTATATATAATTAAAAAAATTGACATATTTAATCCAATTATATGTGATTCGCAGGTCTTCAAACAAAGGGAAAATTGGCATGTCCAATTTGTGTTCCAATGATGAAATCTTGTCATTCAACAAGCTTAGGAAAGTAGGTGTTCGATAAGTATAGGCACTTCCTCCACAAAAATCATAAGTATCGAACTGTTGAAAAACATCTTTTCAATGGGAAAGAAGAGACTACATCAAAACCACGAAGAATGACACCTTGCCTATGGACGTTGGAATATAATAGAATTAATCGTCAAGGTTATGCATCGGATCAAATTGTTTATCTGTCATTTATGATATGTTTTGAATTTATATTTTTAGATTTTTTTGTGTTTACTCATGTTATAATTGACAATGATTGTCATTGTTAATTTATTTAACTTATATGCTTCATGAAGGTCATTAAGGCATTAATGGTCGGCTTCCATAGGGACTGAAAATTTATCCTAGACAATTTAGTAGGTTGCCCTACTATGAGCAGCCAAAAATTGTGCATTTATTTGATACAATGCATATCGGAAAAAATATGACGGAAACGTTATGGAAAATATTGGATGGAAGGCATGACAAAGAAAAAATTGTCAAAATTTGTAGTGACATTCAGGAAGCCAGTCATGCAATGAAAAATTCCATTCAATTAAATAGCGATGGAGACCAAATTAATATAAGTGCCCTTCCTTGGTTATTAACAGAGCAACAAAGAAATGCTATAAAATAAGTCATACGAAAAATTCATTTCCCACAGGATTTGCTGCAAACATAAACAATATCATAACAAAGAAAGGTGAATTTGGGTCAGGGATGAAAACACATGATTGGCATACCTTCATTAAGGTAATTATTCTGGTATATTATATATATATTTTTGTATACTGCATGTACTTTTCAGTGTATTATGTTTACTAATTTTGAAAAAATATTAATGAAAAGATCATTTTATAATTATTACAGTACATTCTACCTCTATCTCTCCCAAACAACTTTGACAACAATGTCAAGAAAGTTATATATGATCTTGAAAAATACATGAGGTAAGTAGCGATATTTGTTCAATTCGTTGTATATTTTTGTTAAATCTCATTAATATATTTTTTCCTTTAATCACTTGTAGATGGTTGTCATCTAAAGCAATACATAAAGAAGATATAAATTATTGGAAGAGAAGAATTCCTCGTCTAATGTGTGAAATGCAAAAGTGTCTACCTTTGACATTTTTCAATGCACAAGAACACTATCTCATACACCAAGTTGAGGAGATTGAATTGTGTAGACCTGTACACACAAGGTCAATGTGGATGGTTGAGAGGCACTTGAAATTTTTGAAGGCTTTGGTTAGACAAAGAGCACATCCTGGGGGTTCTATAGTGGAGGGATACATGGTATACCAGAACATAGTGTACATTATTGAATATCTTCCTAAGTTTGCAGCAAAGATCCATGTAGATCGCATTTGGGATCCCAACTCCATTAACAAATTCGAAGGGGAGTACCTGATGGGGAAAGGTAGTTTGAGGAAAGTGACAGGTAATTATAAGATGGTCATGGAGATTAATTAGAATAAATTTTACATTTGGTTTTTATGTATATTGTACTTATTTAATTATTAATCTTCAATATTCATCAATTATAAATTAAGGTCGTATACCGTGGTAATTAACTAATTATACGTCGTTTGTGAATTTCATTTTTTTTTATACAGTTGGTCGAGAGTGGGATGCACTACATTTGTACGTCACAAACAATCTTGATTGGATGATGGTATGGATTGAACGATGTCAACAATCTGGTCGCGCATTAACATGGGAAGGTGTGGCTTCATTGGTTAAAGAAGCTCATCGTAATGGAGATTCCAATGTTACACCAAGGGAAATTGATTTAGCATATGGTTTAAGAGATAAATAGGTATGTATAAATATATTAATCACCCATATTATTTAATTATTTTCAATTATATTGATGTATATATATGTTGAGATTTTTTTCTTTGCATACATTCGGCCAAGAATAAATATGTTTATCAACTGACAATATTGCAATAAGTTTTACATGTTTGACATATTGTAGGTGAAACACCACAAGGCTATGTGGTGCAATGGTCGTAAATTTTGAATCAAAAAGTTGGATGACAAGAAGAAAACTTGTGATTCTAGGATAACTGCAGTCTTCCAGGTGACTAATATTTCATCTAGAAGCGACATACATCCAGAAGTCTTAGAAAATCAATATTATGGGATTTTGGATGATATACTTGAGTGTGACTTTAAGTCCTTCAAATTAGTTATGTTTTTCATCCTATGGTATAGGCTACGATTGAATGAAAATGATCCCGAGAGAACTGTTATTGAACATGATAATGGATTTACCATGGTTAATACAAGGTATTTTGAGCAAGCTGAAAATGAGCCCTATGTTCTTCCAAGCCAATGTGAGAAGGTATTTTACTCCGAGGTTCTAGGTAAAGCGGGTTGGTCATATGTTGTTAGACATGATCCAAGAGGAAGGTCGGTAAAGTATAATGTGGTGGAAGAAGAAGATACTGAAGAAATAGAAGATGATGTAGATGATGATCAGGATCAATAGTTAGTTGATGATGTGCCTGACGAAGATGTCGAAGAGGAGGAACTAGATCATGATGATGTAGGAGTTAATGTTTATGAAGATATCTGTGTGGATGATGATATGACCAATCCTTACAATTTTGAATCTGGATCAGATGATATAGACAATGATTTGGATGAAGAAGAAGATCAATGACATTGAAATGTATGAGTTATGTTATTGTATTATCTATTTGATATTAATTTCTTGATAGAATTATATTTGACTTATGTGGTTACATAATTAATTTATGATGTTTTTAATTTTAATTATATTTGAATTATATTAGAATATGTTCAGTTAACAGATGTAAAAAATAAAATGGATAAACCAAAAGATGAAAGCATGAGACCACTACCTTGTTGGGTGTATGAAGTCTAATGAAGATCTATAAAACTATAATCTATGATGGCAATAATTCAAAGTGTTTGGCACACAAATGTAGTTTATAACTTGTATAAATGTGCAAGTAAATGACTGACAAACTCTACTTGAGATAGAATGATAATCCTAGTTATGTGATTCTTCTTATTGATCCAATTAATACTCTTCAGTTACTATTATTGACTAGAAGGGTTTAATATTTACTTGAAAGAACCAAATAATCACATCACACAAATACAGCAAATGTGTATCGGTAAACTGAATATATATATGCTTGATATATCAATTTAAACAACAGAAAAGCATCAAAATGGAGACAACTAGATAACTGTATAATTCCACAAATAGTTGATACCAAGATTAAGCCACAAGTTTAGACATCTTCATTAACTTCATCAAAATTCATACATGCATCTGAGTCTTTTAAAGGAACGTTTCATTGCAAACTATTGACTGTATCTTTCTCCTATCTGCCTATATCTTTTTTACATTATGAAACACATATAAATATATCAAAATTGTGAAAGGGAGCATCCTTTGAGAAATTTCTTTTTCTTAACAACAATAACAAACTAGAAATTATGCTCTATTAAGCCATAAATAGATGTTTGATAGATAATCTTGGTAAGTTGTCCACTTGTGTGTATCATAATCCTCTAGTGCATTCCTTATGGCTATCTCCATTTTGAACATCTTCTCATTCTGTTCATATGCCTTGTCCATTGTTAAATCATTTCTTGTGGTTGTCTCCAAAATTGTTTGCATCATCATCTCGCATTCCTTCATCCATCCTGTGGTAATAGACATTGTTTTACTCCTCTTTGGTTAAGTACTTGTCCACCCATCTCTGATACTCTTCATCTGTTGGCCAGCCAAAATTCACCACCTCATTCACCTTAGTATTGTAAGGCGTGTACCTCACTAAAACTTGATTGGCTTCCCTTTCAAAAAACTCTAAGAATGTGCTGGTGTATATTATCTTATCCATACTATTTACTAGCAAATCATAGTTTGAATCATCACAAATCGATTTGATTTATGCATTGATAACTTCTTTTGCCCCATCCTACCACTATTGCAATGTCTTAACATTTCCTTGTGCATCAATAATGTCTGGCAAAAAAGTATTATTCCAGTCATCAAATCTCTTTATTAGCTCCCTAATTATTGTACTCAAATCATTAGGTAGGGCCTAGAATCCATTCAATGATTTTACAAAGATTTGAGTAGGCCTCAATGAGTGGGGCCTATTGTCTGCATCAAACCAAGAAGCTTTGTACATAATATCTAGATCATTGGCCCTAGGGATCCATTTCTCAGCCAAAGGAAAAACTATTTCTCGATCCCTATTGATATTTTTTATTCCATCCAAGAATAAAGAATACAAAGAATGTACAGATGGTAATTTACCATGAACCTTTTCATTAAGATGCCTCAAAACTATGTCAATCATCTCACTTTGTTTGGAAATTGCATCATCCTCACTTGCCTTTAAGGTAGTCTGCAATTTTGTGATCCTATTCAACATTTGCTTCTTGGTGGGATCCACAGAATATTCAATTTCTTCTTCAACTGGCCCTGGTGTAGGACTGAGAGCAGGTGCCTGGATGGGGGACCCCAGAGTTGAAACAATTGGAGTAGTAGGGGGGACCAATCCTACAATAGAAGGTAATGCTCTGATACCAAGAGAATTAGAGGATTCTCCCACCTACCCATATTTCAACCTATCTACTTCATATTGCAGCTCAACATTCCTTTGATGCATCCTACTATATTCTACAATTATCATATTGTATTTCTCCATCAGACTCTTGTTTTCATCCTCTTCTCTCTCAGCTGTCTTTTGGGCCAATTTGGCCACATTAACTATCATGCTTGTAGCTTCTATTGAAGTTTCAGAAGCTCTCTTGATGATTAGCCTTCCCCTTAGTTGTGGGCTAATATCAATTACATTTGGCGTTCTTCCCTAGGGTGCCAATGCCCATATGGCTAGAGTTTCATACTCCTCACTGAAGATAGAGTCTTGCATAGCTTCCTTAACCTCTTCTTCACTATTTTGTGTAGGGTGCTTGTACTGTAACATAGCATTGAATGCAATCGCATCAGCTATGTCCCATTCAGGCAAAAGTAAGATACCAACCTGAGTCACAAGTCTTCTTCCCTCCTCAAGAGTGATGCCTTTGAATTCTTCCATTAATTCAGCATTGAACTCATCATCATTCTCCTGCTCAGACCTATCAGGTCTCGATTCTCTCCTACTCTTGCATTTGTTCGGGTACTCTTCTAGTTTCATCCTCCAAACTAGTTGCAAGAATATAGAAGTCTTTACAAATGCATCATCATCCAAGAATTCCTTGCAGGCCTCCATCCTGGCATCTTGTACACATTACCCCTTTACATCCATGTCAAAAATCACCAATTGTGTTGATCTAGAAGGGGAAGGGATACCAACCTGCATGTCTTGATCAGTCACAATTATCTCATCCATCAGAGTTTTCTATGTTTCCTCACTTCTCTACCTCTTAGGGCTTGGCTCTGATGGTAACACTGTAGGATCACCTCTTGGTGGTGAATCTAGATCAACAATCCTTATCCCTCCGGGTGCTCTGATCCTTGGACCCAGCTATGATGATGCTTGCATGGCTTGTTTTCCCTTCTTATCCCCTTCATCCTCATCACTACTCACATTCCTCTTTCTCTTGTATAGAGCTCTGTCAACTGGTGGCTGATAAGTTGGTCTTGTCTCTTCAGGCCTCACATCCGGTTTTTCTATACCAAAATCTAATTCCAAACTGACCCTCTTGGTCATCAAGGTACCCATGATATTTTTGAAATTAGCCATTAAGAAGTCTATTCTATTGTGAAATGGAGTAAACTCCATTAATGGATCATATTTTGGATCCATTTTATGTATTATAGCTAGCAGCTTTTCATATTTAATCAATCTTTCTTTATTCAACTCTTGCCTATTCAAATCAAACTCATTTCTGATTAGGTCCTCAGGAAAGTTGAATTCATGTACAAATTTTCCACCTTTAATTTTTTGTCTGAACAATACAAAGAATCCCTCAGGATCATGTTGTCTCCTAGGACCATTCCTCAAATTGAAGTCATCAAAAAACCTTCCAAAGTGAACCCATCCTCCCTTGGAATAGACAAAATTAGAAACAAAAATGTAGTCAGGGAACAAAGTCCCTTTTCCTTTCTTTGTTAGGTTGTCCTCATGAAAACAACCTAGTTGCCACATAACTTTGGCAAACCCCACCCTTGATGGTACATTAAAGGGGGGGATATGAGGGGTTCCCTGGAAACCATGCACCCTCAAGACAGTGCTTACAGGGTACAAGATGAAATCACCCCAATTGTGACACAGTTTTAAATTAGGCTTCCTCACCTTCGGTGGAGGAAGTAATGCAAATCTTCAAGGACTCTTAGCACATTTACCACCAACCGAGCCCTAAGTTTGGAGGCAAAATAGTTATCAAACTGCACAAAGCTAGCACCTCCCCTATTGTAATACAAATCTGCACTCCACACCTATACTGGTAACCTTTCTCCATTCACCTCCTACCTCAACTCCATTTTTTTTCAGAAGATAACAACATTCTTGTACAGGAACATATGCATCAACAGGGAGTACCAAAAAAAAGGAGTGCCAGTATCCCCCACATGCAGCTTCATCAAACCCTCATGCATCTTCTTTGACAGGAATGATGCAAGGTCATATACCACAAAGAAGTTGGGATGTTGAATCTAGGCTCCCATAAACATGTACACAACTGGCATCACAGTATTAGGGCTGAACCCTAAAATCTGGCACAATGAATAAAATGTTGCCAAGAAGTGACTCGCAAAACTGCTCAGCCTGAAAGGCTCCTGGTCATTTGGGCTGATAAGAATTGTTGAACTGCCTGCCCTCGCTAGGTGAGGAGGAAGCAACGTCCATCTGAAAAGAGGATTTAACCTTTTGTACTCCTCCTTCATCTCCTCAAAATCTATTTGGACTAAGAAAGGGCTATACTTAGTCAAATCAATATTCTGTCAAATCTCATCTACATTTATGCTTAGTAGAATTCCACCATCATTATCCCTTATGACCCTTGTCATAGGATCATACTGTGCTCCCACTGCTCTAAGTAAGTCAACATCAGGGAACACATTTGGCACTGTTAGTTTCCCCATGTCATATCTCCAGGCATTAGAGAAGGGGTGAGGTAAGTTTCACTATCCATACCCTAGCCTAAACATTTCAAGACAAGTCATAGGAATCCTGGCATTCACAATGTTATATTTTTTGCACACTAGACCTTTGCCTAGGGTCTTTCCATTCATTAAAACCAAACCACTCTTCCTGTCATTTTTTCACAACGGGAGTTGATCCAGGAATTCATCATACAAATTCCTCTTCAAATAATCAACATGGCCAGAGTGCTGCTTCGGTGGTGCCATCTTAAACAACTAGGGCTTCTTTTAAAAAATTAAATCCTTAAAGAAACTAGGGGTACCCAAAACACAAAAATACAACACAACTATGCAATTCCAATAATTCAACTGAACCAGTAACCCTATGAAAATAATTAACCAAACCCCTTGACTAGCACAATAGAACCCTTTGCAAAGACATAGTCAAATTAACCCAACAGTTTAAAAAATAACTAATGGGATTTCACGCCTTGCAGAGAACCAAACTTCACTATGATTGCTCAAAAAACTTTATCTCTGGCTCTGAACTGCTTGGAAAATACTCGAATGCTTTTGTGATGAAGATAGAAAAAGAGAAAATACTTTATGTTGATTGAATTGAGCCAGTAGATGTCTCATCCACCATTAAAGCTCATTTGCATGCCGTGCCAATGGCTCTAATCACATTTGATGCAAATTTAAACTTCAGTCATCAATCTTTTATTTTTGTTAGATCATCGAACGACCATCTTCAAAAGGGTTGACGAAATATCCATGTTAGCATCGAGGGCCCACCACAAAAGGTAGGGCCAAAGGAATACATGTGGCACCGACCCATGATATCATGATCACTAAACATCCTACATCTTTGGATCACACGATGGCATAGAACCATTAATTCCTACCATCAACGATCATGTTCACTCACAGCAGTCACCAGCATGAAACATAACTGTCGAGCAAAATTTTACCAAGATTATATCACCGTCGATCTCAAGCACATGCATCTCGCAACTATTTTAGTAACTCACTTTATAATGTATTTAAGTCTGACACAAATATTAAACGCTTTATTAATCCCTTTTCAGCATCGGCAGCTTGGGACACATAGCGCTTGCCCATGATATCACAATCACCAAACAACCAGCAGTGATGTCATTGCGAGATCGTGGGGAGAGGTTAGGATCAATCGTAGGAAGATCGATGATCATTTAAAAAATAGCAGTCAGTAGCACCAAACATAACCATCAAGAAACTTTTTACCAAGATTATTACATCACCGTTAATCTCGAGCACGTGCATCTCGCAGCTATTTTAGTATCCCACTTTATAACGTATTTAAG
Source organism: Sequoiadendron giganteum (assembly GCA_007115665.2). Lineage (NCBI taxonomy): Eukaryota > Viridiplantae > Streptophyta > Pinopsida > Cupressales > Cupressaceae > Sequoiadendron > Sequoiadendron giganteum. The sequence continues at coordinate 175,792,466 of CM021108.1, forward strand.
TTTGACACAAATATTGAACGCTTTATTAATCCCTTTTCAGCATCGGCAACTTGGGACATGTGGCACTCGCTTGTGATATCATAATCACCAAACAACCAGCGGTGATGTCATCATGAGATTGCGAGGAGTGGTCAGGATCAATCATAGGAAGATCGACAGTCATTAAAAAAACCCCCTGCAAAATAAAACAACTATTATAAGCGAGAAGGGGACATCGCCTAGGATAATGAAAAATGATGGCTCAAAGTTGTTCTTAAAGCACGGGACATGGACCGACCCAGACTTAACAAATAATAAAGTCAAGCAAAATAACCTTGTCGCATGTGCAGGTTGCACAGTCATCAAATGAAGTGATTTCAATCTTGACTATTGCTCGCAGATCTCACAAGGTTTATGCTAACATCACAAATACGGTGCGAGGCGTGCGAGATGTTGCCATCTGTCACATTTGATGGTGGGGACCAGTTTTGCTCATTGATCGATGATGATGGCTGATGCTGACCCAGACTTAAGAAATAATAAAGTCAGGCAAAATAACCTTTTTGCATGTACAGATTGCACGGTCGTCGAATGAAGTGATTTCAATCTTGACTGTTGCTCACAGACCTCGTAAGGTTTCTACTAACGTCATAAATATGGTGTGATGCATGCAAGATGCTACCATCTATCACATTTAATGGTGGGGACTAGTTTTGCTTGTTGAGCGATGATGAAGGCTGATGCCGACCTAGACTTAAGAAATAATAAAGTTAGGCAAAATAACCTTTTTGCATGTGCAGATTGCGCGGCCGTCGGATGAAGGGATTTCAATCTTGACTGTTGCTCATAGAACTCACAAGGTTTTTGCTAACATCACAAATATGGTGTGAGGCATGCAAGATGCTGCCATCTATCACATTTGATGGTGGGGACTAGTTTTTCTTACTGATCGATGATGAAGACTGATGCCGACAACTATTTTCATACCAACGCATCGTGGTCGTTCCTTGCTAACCTCGCACAATTAAAACTATAGTTTCAATAATGCTGGAAGGTGTACGATTTGGTGATGCATGGACTCTGATGTTGTGCATTGATAACAAAGGTGGGGCCTATTTTCGTGTTGATGTGGTGCTTGGTAGGTGAATATCCTCTTTGTTTGGTGACTAGAGGGAGAACGTGGAATTTTCAAACTATTTTGACTAAATTTGAGTCGTTCTCCTAGCCAATGTTGCAATTGATCAACGACTCATATTTAAAAACAAACTGGTATTGTATACACCTAAAATTGGTCTGGAGCATCCAATTAATTAAATAAACATTATTCGATTAATTATTCTATTTCCTCTACTGTTTAAATAAATAGAAATATTTATTTAATATAGTTCACTTTCAAATTCATCTTAATTAAATAAACAAAATTAAATACGTTGTTCGATTTAATTATCAAATCCCTATTTCAATCTATCACATCATTCTCGAATTAATTAAATAAGGTCAAACACTTTATTTATTAATTACCATATTCCTCTGATTAATTTAATAAACGACTATCCTATAGTTTGTTTTATTAAATTGTTTATCTCCCTTTTCCTAATTTAAATAAATCAAAATATTTGAATTAGAGCATAAAGGAATATTCCAATCTACATTTCCTCAAAAATGAATTAGATTTCCTATGTCTAATCTATGTCTAAATTTGTCACAATTAATGCTTTGAAACTTCACAGGAAGTTTTGGAGACAAATTGGAGACAAATTTGGAATTTCATCTCTCAATATTCTTCCATCAATTTTTCCTCCTCTCTTGCCTGGTGTTTTCATGGGTAGAGACAATCTCCCTCTTTCTCTCAATCTCCTCCATCTCTCACCATTCAATCCTCCAGATTGAATCCAAGCCTCTCAAAGCTTTCCCTGTGCATTTCTATAGCCAGGAAATCTATAAATACAAGCCTCATTGAACCAGAAAAGGATCCAGATAATCAAGTTTTTGCACCCTTACTTTGCAGGAATCTAGGCATCAAGCATCAAGCATTCACACATCAAGCATTCAACAATCAAGCTTCACATCAATGGCTTCCTCTTGGAGCTGCAATTATCTGTTTCACTTCAATATCATGCTAGTTTAATTGATTTATCATTTAGAATTATATTATCATCATCTCGTTCTTCAGATAGTCATTTTAACAGTCTTATATGCTTACACAATCTGAGAGCAATTTAAATTTAATAAATCTTTGGAGATAGAGAGCAATAGGATGCTTTCAATTGATTACTTTTTTGAATTGATTCAATTTGTTTAATCATTGATATAATGTCGTATTAAGAAGTGTATTTATGTTATTTACCTCATTCCACACTTACAATTTGGCTCCCACCGTGGGGCATTAACCCCATTTTATCAAAATTACAATTTTTCTGGAAAGTGTTACGCAGGTTTATAGTGTGATTTGTTTTAGTGCTTTCGTTAAAAGTTTCAGCACTTTCGGTCCTTGTTCTAGCGCTTTCAGAGTTTCAGCACTTCCGCTTACTATTCTAGCACATCAAGTGTTTTAGCGCTTCTATGACAAACTTCGGCGCTTTGGTACACTGTTTCGGTGCTTCAATGATTTAGTGCTTCCAAGACAAATTTTGGCGCTTTGGTACACTGTTTTGGCACATTCGGGTTTTAGCGCCTCAGGTAACTATTCTAGCGCTTCGGTGCTATATTCCAATTCTTTTGTAAAAATAGTCTAGATCCAACGCTTCCACTGCTAGATCTTACATCTTTTTTGACAATTGGAATAAAATTGATCAATCTAGGATAGTCACTTCAAAGTTTTTAAAAATTGATCAATCTAGGATAGTCACTTCAAAGTTTTTAAAATTGATCAATCCTAGGATAGTCACTTTCTTGTTTTTCCTAAAGCAAATCTATCAATCCTAGGATAGTGATCACATTCTTACAGTAGATGTTAAAAAGAACATCATGATTTCAGTGAAGCAACACCTTCACTTAGATTAAGAATCTTTCTTTTTGGGGTTAAAACGGAACAAATCTATATGCTATGCTTGTAGTGATTAGGCTTATGCTCTCCCCTTAACTAGGTGACCAAAGTGCCAGATTCACTTTTCTTTTATGTCATTTACACTTTATTAAATCCTTTAGCAAGCCTGCCGTAGTGGGAAAAAGTACTCACCCTACGAGAACGACCTAAGTGGGAACAACCAAAGCCAGGTTATCCAACCCACTATAATAAAAATGTAATTTGTTGATGAAAGTCCAAATTGACGGTAGTAGGCAAGATAACCATCCCCAAAATCTTTGTTCTAAAGATTGGGAGGTCCCTAAGGGAGTTTATCTATTTTCCACACCAAATGGAACCCTATCTACGAACCATAGAGTAGTTTCTTGCTGAGTCAATATCCATACATTGTCATACTCATGGTGCAAGGGGAGGGAAGAATCTACCCCCAAGACACTCACCATATAATTACCAAGGATTGTTTGCTCAAGGCATTTGGTATCTACGTCCGTCACTTTGAGTACGCACCTGACAACGACAAAAACACGGGCGCCCTCTAGGGGGTGACACTACTGTGTGAGTCAACGTAATTGCAAGATGTGGGCTGTGAGTGTAATGATGACCTACTTATCCTTAAGTGTGAGTCTATTTGATTTGTGTACAAATGTTAAAACAACCCGTCAAAATCAATAAAAATCATTCATGATTTTTGAACATACACAATCTTTTCAGTTTTAAAATACTTATTCAAAAATTGCTTGTCGTGTTTTCACAAATGCTTTTAAATTAGATTTAAAGATCATCCTAAAAACATCAAGTGAAAACAAATCAGAAAATCCATGCTACGAAAGTGGAAGTCCACCACGTTTCTCAAGAAGAAAATCAAAGTCACAAAACCCCAAAGACCTCTCGGTTATAGAAACAAATTGAGAAAACAACGTTTTTTGTATCAAAATCAGAAACTTCTTTTACAACATAGAACTTTTATCCACCGCTATCACGATTTTGCTAGGGGTCACACATTAGATTATGTAGTAGAACCAATCTACTCATGAGCCTTCTTCCAGAGGAGAGCTCTCACACAATTCCACAACCGTAGTCAATGGATTTATCCTTCTTATCTTCCACAATCTCTAATACAATATGCCACAAGACCAGATCAAATTTTGCAGTAGAAGGTCTTAAAAAGTCCTATTTTTAGCATTCTGGAAAACCTGTTTTAGTGCTTCGGGTCACTGTTCTAGCGCTTTTGTGAAATAGCGCTTTCGGGCTCTATTTTAGTGCTTCTGGAAAAATAGCGCTTCTATCAATTTTTTTAGCGCTTCTAGTTTTTGTTTCGGCGCTTCTGGGAAGTAGCGCTTCTGTTATTTTCTCCAGTGCTTTCGAGCACTTTTTCGGCGCTTCAGTCAAAATAGCACTTTGGTCACCTATTTTAGTGCTTCTGGATTCTATTCCAGCACTTCTAGTTTTTCTTTCGGCGCTTCTGGGAAGTAGCGCTTCTGTTATTTTCTCCAGTGCTTTCAGGCACTATTTCAGCGCTTCGGTCAAAATAGCACTTCGGTCACCTATTTTAGCGCTTCTGGATTCTGTTCTAGCGCTTTTGGCAAAATAGCGCTTCTGTCCATTTTTTTAGCGCTTCTGGTTTCTGTTTCGGCACTTCTCGGAAGTAGCACTTCTGTTATTTTCTCCAACACTTTCGGGCACTATTTTGGTGCTTCCGTCAAAATAGCACTTCGATCACCTATTTTAGTGCTTCTAGATTCTATTCCAGCACTTTTGGGAAATAACCCTTCTGGTCTTTGTTTTAGTGCTTCTAAAATAGAGAGTTCAAAATTTTAACCAGTTTATCAATCTGTCATTTTATCAACATTTTCATCAGAATCAAATTTTCTTTTCATCAGAATCAATGTCAAAGGACCAAAATCAGAAAGGTTTATTCAAATTTCCAAACTTATCAACTGAAACAAGATCTTGCAAATCACAAGTGTCAAAATCAATTACACAATCAATTACTACACTGAAGTTTCATTATCAGGATAATACATCCTTCATCATGAAACAAAGTATAGTAATTAACCTTTTAAATATTGTCTCATCAATAAGATCAGTCATCTTATTTGACTTTGTTTAAGAAGGTTCAAATTGACACTATCCCGATCATAAGATCAACATTTCAGAAGAAAAGGAAAAAATTTGTATGCCAATCTTCACTAGGTCCCACAAATAGAGACTCTTAGAACAAGAGTTTGAATCATCTAAAAATATGGCAGAAGAAAATCCTTGGAACACTCTAAACCACAACGAAAAAAATGAAATAACTGAAGAGGAAATCCAAGCGGCTCAACAAGATCCCAAGTTTCACATGTTTATGGAAAAAGTTTTGGAACAAGACATGGAAAAATATCTTTTAATGTTGGCCGAATCAGGGGCGAAACTTCCAAAAGATTTTGATATAAACCGTTTGAAAGATGCAACTAAAACAAATTAAACAGAAATACCACTACCAATGAAAACAATCGATCTAGTTGTTGCTTTAACTTCACAAATGCAATTATTACAACAAAAAATACACAACACGACGAAAGGTACAACCAAAAGGTATGCAATACAGGACATTTTTCCTTATCCTTTTGACACAACAGTTGGTTTGCTACCTTTTCCAAGACATTGCGAATTCCCAAAGTATGATAAGTACAATGGACGAACATATCATATAGATCATATACAAGAATTTAAAACAATGAGTCTTGAGTTTGCTCAAGAAGAGACTTATTTGATGAGGTTATTCCCAAGAAGTTTGGGAGGTGCATGTATGGAATGGTTCTCAAAACTACAACCTAGTATCAAAATGTTTGAGGAGCTTGTTAACAAGTTTATCTCTCAATATTCATTCAACATCCAAAATGATGTTACTATCAAGGATCTCTACAACTTAAAGTAAGACAAAGGAGAAACACTCTTGTCTTTTCTCCAAAGGTGGTGATGACTGTTCGCTAGGTATCCTCGACCTATTCGAGAGGAAGAAAAGATGGAATAATTGATTGAGAACTTGACAGAAGAAATGAGCTATAGGCTAGAATTACAATGTCCACCCACTTTCAAAATAGTCATAGAAAATGGTCTTAAGATTGAGGAAGCATTAACGAAATGGGGAGTTATCAAACATTACAATGACAAATCAAATAACTACTGCAATCAACACTCAAGTAATGATAAACCAAAAATTTGGCAATAGAATCGCAACACAAATGAAACAACAAGCAATTCACTAAATGTCAAACCAGTTTTCAACTTGACTGCATCTTCTTCAAACAATCAAAACAGTGACCAAAAAATCCAGTCAAATACCATGCAGAACAATGAACGTGCAAAAACACTACCATATCAAAAACCATCAAATCGATGAAAGTACACACCTTTAGGTCAATCAATGGAATCAGCGATGAAGGAACTAGTTACCAGAGGCCTTCTCACTGCATGGGAAGCTAGGTTCTGGGATCCAAAAGTCAAACCATCATGGTGGAATGACGCTGATTATTGCAACTATCATAATAACAAGGGTCATAAAACAAATGACTGTATGGAATTGAAACATGCAGTACAAGATTTGGTGGACAACAACAAAGTGTATGTGGAAGGACCTCAAAATAACAACGATCATTCGGCCTTCAAAGATCCATTACCAAATTATGACAAAGGTGCATCATCATCAAATAGCAAAGGGAATAACACCAATCATGTCTATAACAAAACAATCCTGTGTCTATCTGAAGTCAAATATGATCATACAGTTAGTGATAACATTGAGGAAAATGAAACCAACAACGTTACATCTTTGGATTTACTCCCAAGTGTGCAAAACTCTGATAATCAAATCAATGTTTTAAAAATTAGAGATAATCAAGAACATCAACCAGCAAATGCCATGACTCGGGGGCAATCAAAAGTTATGTTAAGGGGAATTGGATCCACACATGTAGTCCCACCTCCATCAAATTAAGATATTATCAATCAAATGCAAAACACCCCCCAAGAGAATCAAGATCGTCAACCAGCAAACATCATGACTAGGGGGCAAGCCAAGGTTGTATTAAAAGGAGTAGGATCTCAATGTGCATTTATGCCTCAATCTCATTATAGTATTGTTGATCAATTACAAAATATCCCCACCCAAATCTCAATACTGGAACTCCTAAAGTTGTCACCATCACATAAAGAAGTTCTTGAACAAGCGTTAGTTGCCACAACTGTACCAAATAATTTGGATGTTTGTCAATTCCAAGCTATGGTGGGACATCTGACTACCCCGCATTGTCTGTCATTCTCTTAATAGGATGATGTCTCATTAAACCATCTGGATAACATAGCATTGCATATCGAAGTCTATATCCATAATCATCATGCTAAGAGAGTTCTAATAGATGGGGGAGTTGGTTTGAACATTTGCACCCTCAAATTAGTCTATGCACTAGGATATTATGAAGACGCTATTGATGCTCGACGGAAAATGACCATCAAAGCCTATGATGAGGAGGAAAGATCATCTAAAGGTTTGATTGTATTACCCATTCAAGTGGGGCCTATAATGAAGCATTTAGCATGTCAAGTATTAGAAAGAGAATTTACATAAAACATACTCTTAGGATGACCATGGATTCATGAAATGCAGGTTGTACCTTCTACATACCATCAATGCTTGAAGTTTCCAGTAAATGGACAAGAGGTGACTATAGCTACTGATTATAATCACCCACAACATTGTGACACATTAAGAATATCTCAAGACACCTTTGTCCCTCACAATAGGGAAGCTTCAAGTTCATCATCATCCAAGAATGAACAAAGTCCAAGAATCACTACCAAGTGCATACAAAAGAAAGGTAAAGAAAAGGAAACAAGTCATGATGAAACAAACAAACCGGATACACAAAATTCTCTATCACACAAATTTCAAAAGCAAGTTCAGTTGACAGATAAAGGAATGGGACAGTACTCAATGGAGCAATCACTTAACTTATCATAGTTAATGCCATCTCCTAGGAAATATGGTCAACCATCACTAATCAAACCTCCAAAATCTATACCTACCATAGTTCTTCACGAAACATTTGTAAAATCTAGAACCATAGCAGAAGAAATGGACAACAAAGCAATCTTGGGTTGGCTATACAAGGATGAAGAAACATCAACATCAGAGACCAATATAAAAAATGTTAGCATCAACACAAAAAAGTATGGAAAAGGAAAGGCTATTCTTGAAAAGATGGGTTATGAGGGACAAGGACCATTGGGATTAAGAAAGGAGGGAATCTCATAACCTATCACACCTCTCACTCTCCACACAAAAGAAAAACCAGGTTTAGGATACTCTGAAGAAGAGAAGCAAGAGCAAACAAATACAGCTATGGAAAATATCCTTCACTTTATAGAGGGTTCTGAAACAGACTCAAATGAATATGAGTGGGCATTACCTTGTGATCTACTTAACATTGATATTCTAGTCAATGTGATTCAAAAATATGCACCTACACGTGAGGAGGGCCAAGGCTCAGGGTCTATACCATTCGTCGAGGAATCACTAAATATCGATGAATCTAGTGAGGACGAATAGAATTTGAGTGAACTAGATGATTTCGAAGAGGGTACCATCATGGATCTTGATATCCCAAATGAAAATTATGATGATCTTGCTATCCTCACCCTTACATCCATTGACTTAAATCAATCTAATGATACCATGCCATTAATCCATCCGGAAATTATTGATTGGGAACCTATCGAACCTTTAACTGTACCAAAATTTGCAAATGATGATGCCATCGTGCATTACCTATGTCATACCGATCCTGATACAAATTATATCTATACTAATCATAACAATACGACTCAACAGGAGGGTGTCAAATCTTCCAGTTGCAAAATTGACAATAGGGAAAATAGATCTAATGGTGAAAACCATTCTATGGCAGCATTAGATCTGGAAAAAGTAAAAATAAAGAATGCATCCAATGGTGAAAACCTTTCAGAGGCACTAAAGGATGGAAGATTTGACACTCTCCTAGAACACTATCATGAACGATCATCAGTTTTGGTTGAACCTACACAATCAGTGGACATCGGCACAGAAGAGAAGGCAAAAGTACTACATCTAGTAGAATCAATGACTGATCAAGAGAGGCCGGAATTTATCAACTTCTTCAAAGCAAGAAGAATCAACTTCACTTGGTAATATTATGATATGCTAGGCTTAGATCCAAATCTACTTATGCATCATTTGTCTTTGCCAAAAGGAATCAATCCTGTTAAACAAAAATTAAGAAAAATGCACCCCCACATTGCATTAATGGTCAAAACAGAGCTAAAGAAATGACTGGATGTTGGATTCATACGATCTATAGATTATGCTAAATGGATATCAAATCTTGTGCCTGTTTCTAGGCCAGACAATAGCATCAGAATTTGCACAGATTTTAGGGACCTCAATAAAGCATGCCCGAAGGATTCTTTTCCACTTCCAAATATAGAGATCATTGTGGACTTGATGGTAGGGCATGCCATGTTATCAATCATGGATGGTTTCTCTAGGTACAATCAAATAAGAATAGCTCCAGAGGATCAAGAAAAGATGGCTTTTACATGTCCATGGGGAACTTTCTGTTGGAACGTCATGCCATTTGGTTTAAAGAATGTAGGAGCGACTTATCAAAGGGCAATGACTACGATCTTCCATGATATGATGCACACTTTCATGGAGGATTATGTGGATGAAATCTTGGTGAAATCTACTACTAGGGAAGAACATTTGCATATTCTAGATAAAATCTTCACACGGATGGAGAAATTTAATGTCAGGTTAAACCTTAAGAAATGTGTCTTCGGGGTTACATCAGCAAAGCTACTAGGATACATTGTGTCAGCAAAGGGCATTGAGGTGGATCCAGCAAAATTCAAAGCAATTATGGAGATGCCACCTCCTAGAAACATCAGCCAGCTTAGATCACCACAAGGATGGCTTCAATCAATCAGAAGATTCATCTCCCAGCTAGCAGATAGAATTCATCCTTTCAATCATCTATTACATAAACACATAGTTTTCATGTGGGATGAGAAGTGTGAAGCGACATTCAATCAGATCAAACAATATCTAATGTCACCACCTATTCTCATACCACCAACAAAAGGATGACCCCTCATATTGTATATTGCTACAACTAATATCTCATTGGGGGCACTCTTAGCACAAGAGGATAATACAGGAAAGGAGCATGCTATCTACTACATCAGTAGAACTTTAAATGGCTATGAAATAAACTATACTTTCATAGAAAATTCTTGCTTAGCAGTGGTGTTTGCTACTCAAAAGTTGAGACACTACATATGGCTCATACAATTAGGTTAATTGCAAATATTGACCCTTTGAAGTATCTACTAAGTAAAGCTACCTTAATAGGTAGATTGGCAAAATGGGTTATGCTCCTCAGTGAATTCGACATTCAATATGTCGAGAGAAAGGCAATCAAGGGACAAGCAATTGTTGAACACCTAGCTGGAGCTCCTCTACAAGATGATCACCCAATGACAATGGAATTCCCAGATGTAGACATCATGACCACAATGCCCCAACAATGGATACTATACTTTGATGGATCATATACACAATGAGGATCAGAAGCAGGGATCTTGTTCATCTCCCCCCAAGGACACACAATTTTGAAATCATACAACTCATGTTTAAATGTACCAATAATGTGGCAGAATATGAAGCATTGATTATTGGGGTCAAGATTGTAATTCAATGGAAAATCACTGATTTACAAGTTTATGGGGACTCTCAACTGGTTATTTATCAAGTCAATGATGAATATCAAACCAAAGATGACAAATTGATGCCTTACAAATAGCAAATAGATTATCTGAAACAGTCTTTTGCTAGTATCAAGTTTAATCAGATTCCAAGGGCGGAGAACAAAGCTGCAGATGCTATGGCTATGATCGCTTCATTACTACAATTTCCTGAGAAGTGTGTTTGTTATGAATTTATGGTAGAACAAGTTTCATGTCATTCCCATTACCAATCAGAATCCGCTACCATATGTAATCTAGAAACCACTAAAACCTCCATATACAAAATAACTTATGCTTTTCTAAAAGATGATATCCTACCTCCTGACATTTCCAGGAATAAAAAATGCAACTTTATCCATCAATCCACCCGACACACTTTAATCACAGATTTCCTTTATCATCGAGGTCTTGATGGTATAATACTCCGATGTCTAGAATGCAATGAATCTAAAACGGCCTTACGAGAAGTTCATGAGGGTATTTGTGGTACTCACTCGAGTGGAATAACCCTATCCAAGAAACTCCTCCATTTGGGTTATTATTGGCCTTGCATGGAAAAAGAATCATATCATTTTGTCAAGAAATGTCATAAATGTCAGGTTCACAGCAATCTGATTCATGCACCGGCACAAGAAATGCATCCTTTCACATCAACATGGCCTTTCTGTCAATGGGGCCTAGATCTGGTAGGCAAAATACATCCATCTTCATCTAATGGACACAAGTTCATTATCACTGCTACAAAATACTTCATGAAGTGGATATAGGTAGTACCTCTTACTACCATCACTGGGAAATAGATCTCCTCATTCATCTTGAACTACATCATCTGTCGATATGGAATCCCTCAATCTATAATCACAGATAATGGACGACCATTCAAAAATCAAGATGTTTAAGAGTTATGTGGAAAGTTCCACATCCAACATCATTTTTCAACACCATACTATCCTCAAGGGAATTACCAAGCAAAGGCCTCAAACAAAACCATACTCAAAATTCTCAAAAAGATGGTTAATGATGTTGGACATGATTGGCATGTTCAACTCAATCCTGCACTATGGGCCTACAGAACAAGCATCAGAACACCAACGGGAGCTACACCATTCGCTTTGGTATATGGATCAGAAGCCATATTTCCCATTGAAGTTGAAATTCCATCTCTTCGTGTATCACTCAGAGGTATCATTTCAGATGAAGATTATAGGGTATCTAGATTGCAAGAACTGGAATTGCTAGACGAGCATCGTCAACAAGCTATAAATCATCTAACAACTTATCAACAAAGGATGTCAAGGAGTTACAATCACAGGGTAAAACCAAGGGTCTTTCAGGTTGGTGACTTGGTACTAAAGGAAAACCCTAGAAATCAGCAGGACAGGGAGAAGAAAGGAAAATTTGAACCTAACTGGCTTGGTCCTTTTGTCGTCATATCAGTGTATGGATCAGGAGCATATCAGCTATCAATGTCAGAAGGGGATCTGTTTGATGAACCTATCAATAGCATTCATCTCAAGAAATTCTATGCTTAAAACTCCTAGTGCACGGGGCAAAATTCTGAAAATTGTTTCCTTGGTGAAAACCTGGCAAACAGGCATCTTAGCGAATGCAAAAATACAAAAAGAAAGAAAAAGAGAAAATTGATAAAAATACAAAAACACAAAGGTGTAATCAAAGCATCTGGTGAAAACCTAGAAACAAGCATCGTATGTGATTTCAAGATCAGCTTTCCCATCTATTATGGACATATCAGGATCATTCGTTTGGCAAGTCAGTACCATTCCATATCATGTCAGTCATATTGCCATCATTGCATCCATTATCAAAATCATGTCACATGGTCAACATCTAGATATCATTAGGGGCAATTAAAACATATCAATTTCACCAGTCTGGGAACATGGCAGTATTGCAGAAAACCAAAAACAAAGATCAAAGCACAATGTCAATCATCATCAGAAAGACATCAAACATTTGTATCATATCGAAAATCCAAAAAAACATGTCAAAAAGTAAGTCTAAAAAAGCAACTTTCAAAAATGTAAGTCTATGTCAGTTGAACTACGTGGTCTCTGTGTGTGTAACGTAGGCAAGGCTAATCTTTGATCACCCCCCGAGACCCCTAGGATTAGTTAGTAGGTTAGATCTTTCGTCAAAAGTCTCAGAAAATCAAAAAACATGTCAAAAAGTCAGGATGGATGATCTTAAATTTGAAAAATGATTTGAAACACAATAAGTGAAAATGGATAGATTATATTTTGATTATCACTTCTTTGGAGTTACTCAATGATGTATTGAACTAGAGGAACAAGGAAAAAGAATGATGTTTTATTATCTGCTGTCTGTATGTTAATCATTTATTTGTATGAATTGTTGGGGGATGTGCTATGCAAATGTATCACCGATGACATTTAGAATTCACACATTCAAATGATTAATCACTGCTTGTTTACGCAATGAATGCTCAGTTCATCTCGATTCAATTATACCTCGATGCTTGTGTTCAATTGCAATATCAAAAATCATGAAAGTAATACTCAGGTCGTCATTGATTTAACACAACCATTGACACTTATATTCACTTTCAACATTCAATAAAGCTCTATGATGATACCAAGCACAAAAAAACTATAAAATGACATTTTTTTTGCATATCATGATTAAATTAGATCGCATTCATCAGCATTCATTATTTGTAGAGTATTTGTTGCATAAAGGATTCCAATCAATGATTATCTAATCTACAAATAAGACTTAGTATACTTGACAGAAAATCCAAAATAATGATCATTTACTATGTAATTACAAATCATTATATCATCATTTCATCATCCATACACATTTTTGCATCATAATAGACATAAATTTATCAAATACATCATGCATTTACATCTTCACTTTCATTACATCTTTTATTATCTACATCATAAAACATCATTACATCACCATTATTATTATGTTATAGATACAATCATGTATCCATACATTTAATAAATAAAATCACATCATATCATCCATCATAAGATCATTTCCATATAAATCATCATTTAGAATCCATACATCACATCATATATCCACATGTTATTTATCCATACATACATACATCATTACATCATTACATTAAAATAAATCATCATTTATCATCATCACATAAAGTATATAAAAGCATCCATCACATGGAAATCATAAAACCATCAACATATTGCATCAACTACATCTCATATATATCAATGTCAAGTATACAATGAAGTCATAAAAATACATCATCATACAAAAAAGGTACATCATAAAATACATCAATGAGGATCAAAATGGCATCTACGACCTGCTACTTCCAGAGTGAGCAGGCCTACTAGGACCTATACCACTACCACCACCACCCCCTGAAGGACCCAGATCTCTGGGATCTCTGCATGGAGGCTGAGTCACCCCCTCACTGATTGTCTGTGTGTGAGTTCACCTAGATCTCGATGGGGCATAATTGACTCGGTAATTGGCAGGCATTGCATCATGATACCAACCTCTGTAGAACTCAGCCTCTCGGGCAGCCCACAAAACCTCTCTCATATAATCACCTATAGAGGTGCCATCAGCCACTCTCTGGAGGGTCTCAGCTCTCTCCTGTGCTCTCTCGACAATCTTCCAAGCACTGTCTCGCTCCGCTATCAGGGTATCAACCTGCGTCTGCATGGCGGATAATTGCCCCTATACCTGTGCCAAGGCCTGTGCATGAGTCTGTGCCTGTGCCTGCATCTGGGTCTAAGTCTGCACAACCATGCCCTGAGCCTATACCAACTGCCCCTGTAGTGTCTGAACCTATGCCTGGAGCCCAACTATCTGTCTATGCTGCCCTACTACTAGCACTATCACTGTCTGCCTCTTACGAGGCCTATTGGAAGAAGGTGCACTGCGGATGTCTTGACCTGGCCCTCTGTATCCTCCACTCCCACCATCACTATCCCCACTGCTGCTGCTATCCTCACTATCTAAACTACTATTCTCTGAGCTCTCATCTATTGGGATATCACCCTCACCACCGGCGACATCCTCTACCACATCCTCCTCTACTGGTAAAGGTGTTGGCTCATCAGGGATAGTAATACGAGGATGAGGGACCAAGGCCAAGAATGTTGCGTAATCCTCTGTGACAGCTGCCTCTGATATGTCTCTCCGCATGTCCCACGGAGATGGATGCAACACTCTGTATCCCTCTACAGTGATGTCATAAGATAGTGTGGGACCCCAATCCGGAATATCCATCTGTCATCGTGCATAGTGGGCTACACCCTGTGGCATGCCCTGAACTATGCCATACTGTCTATAAACCTGACGGAGCAGGAATCTCTCAAGAACAAAAGGAGTCCGGCCAATGAGGTACATAGAATCACACAAAAACCCCAAAACTGCACCATCCTCCTCCCACTCCTCACAATCAAGGTATGGGTGCCATATCATTGTCTCCATGTCATCAAAAACTCATCTCCAATGCTCTAATTTTCCCATCTAGGCCTACATGAATCGACCACTATATCTAAAAACATATGGCCTGCCAGCTAGTCTATCTGCAATGGGAAATGGCTGACAAATAGCAAAGTGCTCACAAACCCATATCTGTAATAGGGTCACCCCTATGGATATACATCGTGCACCTAAGTACACAATAGAATGAAGATCATGGTAAAGATGTGCTGACATGCACATTCCCCATGCATATCTAGTACCATGTACCAAGATGCTCTCTAATGTCCTACCCCAACCAACAAGGAATCCCTTTGACCTATGATCAACGCAAAGGAATCCTCCAATAAATCCAGCTAGCACTACTGGTAGTGTCGCATAAGAGTCTGTGATACTCCACCATCGAACGCTCAGACCCTCTATGTCTTGATCCTAAAATACTCTATGGAGAGCATCTCTACTGCTGGTCCCATGTGAATCATATGTTACGATCTCCCTCATGAAAGGAATACATAGTATATGCCACACATCATCTAGTGTGACTGTCATCTCACTGGTGGGTAGGTGAAAGGTGTTGTGGTCGCTATGCCACCTCTCAGCCAGTGCAGTCAACAAACCTTGATTAATCCTAATCTGGGGCATATCAAGTAAAATCATGAGGCCACACTGGCCAATTACCTGGAGCTCATCCAGTGTCAAATGTGGTATCAAATCAGTCGTCTACGAAAATATCTCTCACATCTGTAGAGTACCCAAATCCTCCTATCATCAAGAACAAAAAATCTACAATCAGTGAACTATGTCAAGGAATCAAAGGTCATTCTATTATCAGTCTATTCCAAAAGCTTTGGTATGAATTTTTGATCAAAACTCATAGACGAACATCTAACCTCACCTATCATGAGGTTCATCAAAACATTATCTAGATCTCACCTGTCATGAGATTTATCAGATATTGAATCAAACCTCACCTATCATGAGGTTCATCAAACCAGTACCTAGATCTTGCCTATCATGAGATTTATCAGATATTGAATCATGTCCTCACCTATCATGAGGATCATTAATAAATGGGGTTTCTTCTCGCTTATCATGAGAGTTAGTCTTATTTAAATCATCGAATCCATCATCAATAAAGTGGATTGTCAATCATACCAATCAGAAGAATGGACATGATCGGAATTGAGGAAATCAAATTTCACTAAGTTAAAGTCTTCAATTCTGTCATGGAAGCACTAAAACAGTCATCCAAAGCGCTAAATCCCAAAAGCGCTACTTTATCACCTAAAAGTGCTAAAGCAGGGACCCAAAACGCTAAAACCATGAGAATGTTATTTCAGCACTCTGAAGTGCTAAAATAGGCTTCTAAAGTGCTACTCTTATACATAAAAGCGCTACAACAGGTCGTCAAAGTGCCACTTTACCATAAGCACTAGAACAGACCTTGAAAGCACTAATTCACCAGCCCAAAGTGCTAGAATCTGGCTTCAAAGTGCTAATTTTTGACCCTTAAGCGCTAAATCACTAAAAGGGCTACTTTATGACATGGAAGCACTAGAGTTTTCAATGCAAGCGCTAAAACTCAAAGTGCTAGACAACCTAATGGAAGTGCTACATCAGAATGTAAGCACTATAGCATGGCTTCAAAGTGCTAAAAGACACCTAGACACACCTAGGACCTAAAAAGCATAAAAAAAAAAAGTGCACGAATCACGAGGAGGTCAAGGGGTACATACCAGAGGTCCATACGTAGGCGACCGTATGTGGTGTCGAACACGCTTGAATCGGTGAGTGTGGTAGGGGATAGGCATCTCATTCCAACTGGCAGAAAAGTCTTTATCACTAAGACTTTTGAACTCAAAAAGCAAATAATGAATTGAAAATGACCTTTTAGCACTATTTATAATTTTTGAAAGGTATTTTTGGTGGGTTTTTGTTACATTTTGATTAATTTTATCCATGAAATTAATTGACACTTATCTGGGGGCTCTATTTCTTTATCATTTGTCTGGAGATAAATTATTTCATCATCGAAACATCATAAAATCATTAGAAAATCATAATTTTTTTGGAAAAATTCTAAAAATCACTTTATCATTAATTTATCTCCCGAGGGAGCATATTATCATCAAATCATCTGAAAATCATGTTTGGGGCACATAAAATTATTATCATCTGAAAATCATGTCTGGGACATATGGAATTATTTTTTTGAAATCATCGATCCTGGTAGTAGCAGCAAAAATATTCTTCGAACCAATGCGTAAACACATCACTTCAAAGAGGGGAAAAATGTGTACACCTAAAATTGGTCTGGAGCATCCGACTAATTAAATACACAATATTTGATTAATTATTCTATTTTCTCTATTGTTTAAATAAATAGAAATATTTATTTAATATAGTTCACTTTCAAATTCATCTTAATTAAATAAACAAAATTAAATACATTGTTCGATTTAATTATCAAATCCGTATTTCAATCTATCACATCATTCTCAAATTAATTAAATAAGGTCAAACACTTTATATATTAATTACCATATTCCTCTGATTAATTTAATAAACGACTACCCTATAGTTTGTTTTATTAAATTATTTATCTCCCTTTTCCTAATTTAAATAAATCAAAATATTTGAATTAGAGCATAAAGGAATATTTCAATCTACATTTCCTCAAAAATGAATTAGATTTCCTATGTCTAATCTATGTCTAAATTTGTCACAATTAATGCTTTGAAACTTCATGGGAAGTTTTGGAGACAAATTGGAGACAAATTTGGAATTTCATCTCTCAATCTTCTTCCATCAATTTTTCCTCCTCTCTTGCCTGGTGTTTTCATGGGTAGAGACAATCTCCCTCTTTCTCTCAATTTCCTCCATCTCTCACCATTCAATCCTCCAGATTGAATCCAAGCTTCTCAAAGCTTTCTCTATGCATTTCTACAGCCAGGAAATCTATAAATACAAGCCTCATTGAACCAGAAAAGGATCCAAATAATCAAGCTTTTGCACCCTTACTCTACAGGAATCCAGGCATCAAGCATCAAGCATCAAGCATTCACACATCAAGAATTCAACAATCAAGCTTCACATCAATGGCTGCCTCTTGGAGCTGCAATTATCTGTTTCACCTCAATATCATGCTAGTTTAATTGATTTATCATTTAGCATTATATTATCATCATCTCGTTCTTCAAATAGTCATTTTAACAGTCTTATATGCTTACACAATCTGAGAGCATTTTAGATTTAATAAATCTTTGGAGATAAAAGAGCAATAGGACATTTTCAATTGATTACTTTGTTGAATTGATTCAATTTGTTTAATCATTGATATAATGTTGTATTAAGAAGTGTATTTATGTTATTTACCTCATTCCACACTTATAGGTATTGTACTATATAGCCATTTTATCTCACATGAGTGAATACTAATGGCTGAGTTTGACTCTGCCTGCATAATTAAATGCTAAAATTTTTGAATTACTATTTCCATGTTGTATCTCTACATTGAGGAAGAATTGCTTGATATCGAGTGAAGCAAGCTATGGTTACGATTTCTCGATTTTGCTGCCCTGGATGTTCTGCGATTGAAATCATAAGTAGCATGTACGCCATTTCTTGTAAATTCAAAAGATTTTATGGTTGCTTGTTAGGAAAATCATGATTGTTTCCTATTTCTATTCTTGAAGAATTGATTGAATTGATTCGATTTTAGAGCTTGTCTAGATAATTGCTAGGGATTTTTGAATATTGAAGAATTTTCTATAAAAGCTAAAGGAGAAAATTGTAATTATTTGCTATCTAAAAATAAGCAAACCCTAGTTCAAATTATCATTAGTCTAGTATAAATGACACCCAAGGCCCGAAGTTTTGGTTCTGAAACCACTACTAGGTCTTTATCCCAAGATATTATTGATTTGTTACAACCCTCTACTAGCAAGAAGTAGGAGGGAAAGTTTTTGTTCTATGGGCCTCAAATCTTGGAAGGATTGATAGACAAGCAATGTGCAATTCAAAATGCCAAGTTACCATACATCGGGTGGCAATTGTTCTCCAATTGGTTTGGGAACTAGAATTTTTTGGTTCCTTTGTGTAACCTCTGGAGGTTAGACTTGGGTAAATTGGTGGTTCCTAATGTTTATATGGATGTAGATCTTTTAAAGGACATTGCTGCTAGATATGACCCTGTGGCCCAAATTGTTAGAACACATGCTGGTGTGTAGATGATTAAGATAACCAAAGAAGAAATTGTAGAGATTTTCAAATTGCACAAATGGAGTAAGGATATGGTTCATGTCAACTTGGAGGTTTTTAGACAAGAATATAGAAATACTAGGGGGTTGTTTAGAACATCCTTTTTAATACCTCATTTGGAAGTTTGAGGAAGAGGAAAAAATCAGAAGAAGGTAGTAATTGGCAGGAATGAGCCTGAACCTTTTCCTGTGGACTATTTCTCTAGTTATTTCAAGAAGACTGTTTGTGCTTTATGTCATGTTATGGGAGTCAGCTTAAAGAAAACCTTTCCTACTGATATTATGTATATGACAGTAAATCTCCAGCACCTAAGTTTTAATGTAATATATGATTTTTCCACTTATTTGGCAGAGAAGATGCACACGGGTCTATTAGCCCTAAAGGAGGGGAAAAATTGGGTTGGATTCAGATGGTATTTCGTTTTAATCCACATGTTTCTATATAGGGGTCAGGCTATGTTCGAAAAAGATATGGAATTAAAGAATAACGAAGGAAACATTGAAATGCCTATCCAATATTGGATTAGGATTATTGACATGCATGATCATAAGTTTGATTATGTAACTTTCCATAATGTCTTTGGATCTAAATTAAGGGAGGCTCTAGTTCGTGACCCCCCAAGTATCCCAAAAGAAATTCATGACTTCTTGAGGCCGATGAAGAGAAGGTCTGAATTGAACATAATGCACAATTGGGGAGACATTATTCCCTGTCATAATACCATGGTTTTCAGGGTTTTTGGCACTAATGTCAATCCAAAGGTTCTACCAAGGGAGGTGCCCCTTAAAATTGGATTTTTGGAAATTATGAGGTAGTTGGGGGGCGCTTAGGAACTACACTTGCCAGCTGAACAAAAGAAAGGTTCTTTCTTCCCTAAATATACAACATTTTCCGTTTTGTTATGGAAAAGGGAGGATGGAAGGAGTTCCATAAATTACTTGGGCCTTATAGGCTAAGGATTGTGCACCCCAAGAATCATGATCCTAAGGGTTTTATCTCTCAAATGAACGAAAACATCGAACAAGAGCTTTTGTCCACAACTTCTACTTTCCTGAGGACACCATCAAAAATATTTTTTATTTTGAATTACAAGATGAGAGAAAGGCACTATACATTTCCTACTCTAAAATGGTAAAAAGTAAGCAGGAGAAAATACCTGGTTTCAATCCCATACCTAATGTTGAAGATGAGTTTAGCAAGGCAGTGTATGCTATTGATAATTTTGAGAGCTTGGTTGGGGTTTTTAAAGATGAAAGGGTTGTGGAAGAAAGGGGAAAATCACAAACCATCGAGGAGTACCCTGAGGTAAAGGAAGAGGAGAGACCTAGTTATCAGCCCCAAAAGAAGATAAGGGTTTTTTCTAGAAGAAAAGAAAGTAGGGTTGAAGATTTTGATAAAAATATTGCACCATCTTCTTCAAGGCAATCAGTACCAAATGTTGTTGATTTGGATTCTCCTCCAAGTTTTTCAGAATAGGTTTTCCCACCATCACTAAAGAGGCAGAGGGTTGAAAGAGTAAATATTGTTGATTTTGATGATGATGAGGATGATGACATTATTGTCACTCTGGATGAAATGCATCCTGAGATGCCATTGGACCCAATTGACATTGCAATAGGTTCAGGTACATTTTCTTTGAGGTTAGGAAAAGATCAAATCAAAGGATTAACAAGCAATGATGACTTGAGAATAGAAGCATGTAGAGATTTCATGATGGATGACTCTTTTATTTAAACCGATGCTTTTAAATATTTTGTGTGGAGAGCACATTCTACATTATATGCTGAGAAGGTGGCACATGAGATAAGTCTGCATCCAGAGCTCCCAAAGAAGGTAATTCAAGCTAAGGCCAAGGAATAGATGAGAGACAAATTCAAAGCAATAACACCAGAACAGGGCCAGGAATTGGTACAAAAAATTTGAGTATTGCTACTCCCTGAATGGGATATCGTTGATGTTGTGGTGTTTGACACAATAAGAAGGGCTAATATGCCACTTCTTGCTACTAAAGAGGAGGCTACATTAGCACTCAAGGGATCGGCCTTTAGTGAGGAATGTGATGCATTGGCAATCTGGTCCCTATCCACTAGCTCTAAAAAGCCAATTGTTGCAGAACCTTCTAACTTCAATGGTCACTTGGTTGTGAGGAGAGTTTCTAACACCCCAGCATTGGAAGCTACTGATATGGTCATGAATGTTGCCAAATTTACCAAAGCAACTTTTGAAAATTTGACCAAGGACCAGGATACTCAAAGAGGCCAATATAATGACATTATTATTGAATATAATAAGAGTCGACAAAAGGTAGCAGAGTTAGAAATTGAATTGGCTTTATTGAGGCAACAAATGGATACCATGAGATCTCAAAAGCAAGCCAGTTCTAGCCACACTATTCCCAACCCACCAGTAGAATAGTCTCAACCTCCTGCACAAGCACAGTCTTTGGCTATTGTTCCATATAATATGGGACAAGTGCCTATCGCTATTGAGAGAGCTACTAGCCCTGGAGGGGGAATTTCTAGGGAGAAACTGATTCATCAAGTTGAATAATATAAGGAGATGGTAAAGAAAATCCAGGATGCAGCAGGGAGAAGCAATGCGGTGATAGTGGACAATGTTTTGAAACATTTAAACAGAAGGGTCCAGAGTAAGCTAAATAATGTTCATGCAAATTATGTCCTAATGTTGCAAGCACTAAAAATGTTTCCAAGGGATAAATAATTGGCCATCCCATTGCTAAACAAATGGAGCCCTAGAATGGAGAAGTTGAAATTCATGGCAGTAGGAGAAAAACAACATGGTGATAAATATCCTACTATTATTGCAACATATCAATTGCTCAAGGGAATTATTGAGAAGAAGTTTCAGGGATTTTCCACCCCAATGGAATCCAAGATTAAATTTCTAAAATATGTGTATGATGGAAAGGACATGTCCCCATTGCCTCATATTTTACATATTCAAGATGAAGTCAAACCCCTGCAGGTTTGGAAGGAGCAAATGAACAATATAATGATGTCTCAAACACATGAGATATGCAAAAATCCTGACATCCGCATGATAGAGAATACATTGGAAAAATTGTCTTTTGTTATAAGTTTCTTAGATGACTTTGATAAAAAGGCCACATCGGTAATGGTAAAGAATGCTCCCTATCGAAACAAGGTTGATCAGGTTGTGGTTTCCTAGTGGCCTTCCGAGGAGGAGTTTGAATTATGGAAAAAGGTGTTCACTGATGAAGTAGAATTATGAGTGTTGTAGTTAAGAATTGCAACGTGGTCATGTATAATATATTTTTGGTCTTAGATATTATATTCTAAAATTGCATTCTCCTTTTGACTCCAAGTATAGGGTGTTGAGGTGGAGTTAATACTATAATGAATAAGCATGCCGTCAATGTATGGGGAGCAGCCTTTGGAGCGATATTTTCTTTCCTCGTCAACTAATGATGATCTTTGTCTTATTCTCTCCACTTCCATAATAGAATTGTAACTGAATCGGGAATTAGTGGTCCAATTACAAATGGACATGTGTACTCTCTGACCTGAAGCTTGTTGGCTCCCTTGTTTTATAAAAGGGATTTTTGGGCTGAGAGAGTGGTCAGTTGAAATATCCAAAATATGATAAATAAGAGTCTAGTAATATAGAGAGTATGAATTGTAAGTCCAGGTTTTAAAATTTTTTGAGTCATATTGGAGAACTTTGTTAATCATGGGGTTTTTGAGCATGTTTGTATCAAAATCGTGAATATTTGGAGTTTATTTTCTCTCCTATTGTGTTATGTTACATGGATTATTAATGAAATATCGATCAAATATTATTTTCATTGATTTTCATTTGTTCTTCACTGTGAATTATGTTTAACTACAGCTCTAGTTCAAAGGATCGGTTAAATGCTTCAGTTAACTAGTAAATTCATGCAATATAACAAATAAGATTCATAAATGAGTAATAAACTCACGTAAAGATATATGGGTTGTAATGCAATTCATAATAGATCATAAGTGTTCAAAATGAAATTTACCCTGTAGTTCAGTTTTCTCTTTTGACTCCATGCACTGGGATATGGCACTAGAATTCTGATTACATTTTATTCTCTTATGTTTTGTGTTATGGATTTAGGATATTTTACTCAAACATTTCCTATCAATTTAATTTATGTGAATTTTGCGATTCTCTATTAAATAGACATGAGTCTTTTTTAAGGAATAGCTAATTTCTTGAAGGATTTCATCCTTTAACATTAATTGGGGATCTATCTATTGCTTACCTATGTACAAAAGAATTGTTTAAATGTTGTATGTTAAGATAACATGTTAGGGAATACCCTCCTAGATTTTATAAAGTCTGAAGTGTAGGAGAATTATCCTTATTGCTATTCTCATTAAGTTGGCCATACTGTTCCTAGTTTTTTATTATTGAATGTGGCGAGTTCATAGGGGCTTCTAGGAAACACGTGTGGGTTGCAGTAAAAAAATGCCAACAGGTTCAATTGACAACATGATCTATTGAGTAATTACAAACAATTCATAATTTGAAATTCTAGATTTTGACAACATGATCTATTGACAAGTAGGAAGTATTTTTCACATTGTGTTAAATTTTGATATTGCTATCAAGATTCAATTATGTAATTTTCCAAGTCAACTCATTGACCCATGTTTCATGAGTAGTGTTTCACAAGAACCCATCTCTCGTGATAATGAATGGTCCACTTAGCACTCATTGCATCTAAATTATTCTCAAAGCGATGAAGCACTAGGCCTTCCTAGGAGGTCACCCATCCCAATATTACATTATCCATGATTTTATTAATAATTGATCATTTTGGATTTTGACAAACTTGACACACAAATGACAATTTGAAAATGAACTTAATGTATCACAATTAAGTTTCAAATTGAGTAACACAATAGAAACTAAAACAAATTGAGAGATTGTTATGAGGGTAGTGATGCAACTTTTCTAATTAGAGTGTATTCCATGAGATTACAATTCTTTGAGATATTTTGTCAAATAGTTCACAAGATTTGTCTATCCTCCCACATTTTACATAGATTTGAAAATGGAGTCTACAACCACAATATTTGAGAAAATTCATCTTCATATTATGCTTTGATGGATGTCCATACCTTGTTCCAAATCTCCCATATTAAGGAAATCGACAAGGATTTTGGTGAAGGTTGTGAAATTTGTCTATGCATCTACCAATTGTATTTGATTGAAAGTTTCTAAAACCTTTTAAAAAAATCCATTATGTATATTCTACAATCATTATAGTCCACAATTTCACATTTATTTGGTTTTGCATCTACCAATTGTATTTGCTTGAATTTTCCTACCGAATTTTGAATCTAGATCCATTTTCTGTATATCTTACAATCTGTTGGTGTTTTTTCCCACCTAGGATTTGCAATTCTCTAAGAGGTAGCCAACCTCCATTATAAAGAACTATGAAGGCTAGTGGCCAACTAACAAGAGTCAGTCAAAGACTGACATCTCCTACACTTTTGGCACTGTGAAACCAAGGTGGGTAACCCCAAGTGTGTTCATAAGTATTTTTCAAGATTGGTAAGAACACTTCTTCTTACAGATGCAGTCCCCATTAACACTAACAAACAGTAATTACCCTAGTTGTGGCAAAACCAAAGAATAATAAAAGATATCCCAAAGCAAGGAGACTAAAAATTATCAAAAGATCTATATCCCAAAAAGAGATAGCAGATGATATTTGTTAAAATGTTCGAGTATTGAATCACCATGCTTAGAGTCATAGTCCTATACCTAAAAGGAATCTACCAATACTATCTAGTGCCTCATCCATTGGGTGGGAGTCATATAAAATGTAATTCAGATGAAAATGAACTTATCACCATAGTGATTTGCTACCATGAGATTTTTTAGTATATTAAAACAATACTCCTTAGTGAATCTTGAGCATATAACCATAAACATGCAATTTGTGTTCAAGCATTTGATTAACTCATTAAGTTAAAGAAAGAGAACAAATTATACTTTCAACTACACCATTGAAACTAAATGAAAAAACCCTTGATAAATCCATTCATAATCCATGGCCCATACAGAGGAGAGCAAAATGTCTTAATTTTTTTAGATTTCTTTCGATATCAGTAATTACAAAAGCATAGTAATTATTTCATACTATTTCCAACCCAACATGATTTCCTACATAATACCTTCAAAATACTACATTATGACTAACTGTACCTATTCTAAGTCTTCAGACCCAAAAAAAAACAACCCTTAACAGTGAGCCATCAAATCTCCTTTATAGGATAAGAGAGCAACAAAGCAATAGGCTACATTGTTCATTCCAAAATTAAATTTCATTTAGAATAAAATTCAAATTCACATTCCTCATCATTAGAAAAAACCATAATCAGTTCGAGGAATCAAAATAGTTATACCATTGTAACCAATCAGAGCTAAAGACAAAAGAGCGTGGCAGGCATGCATACGTCCACATCAACACACCACCCAAAAGTAACACACCCAACAAATCCAACTACTTGCAAGATACATAGTCTAGTAGATGTGACCGCTTGTGGTCCTTGCTTCAGTAAGAAGTGATACCAACTTCCTTTTATCCACTTTAACACATGATCTAGTAGCATGGCAGGATGCCATCACAATTATTGGGGCAACTGTGAGGGGCTCTTCATTGACCCCCAACAGCTTGGTCATGGACGCCAAGTAACATTGGTAGTTTGAGTCAATTTCAGACCCATCACCATCAGAACTAGAAGACAACACCAATGGGGACTTGGAGCTCCCTGTCCCTTTATAATTTACATCATGGAAAACCTCGGGCTTGCTAAGGACAAGTTGTACCCCGTCAGGCTGCAAATTTCTCACCCCAAGTCTTGTACTTTTGTGAACAACCGAATGGTCCAATGCAAATAACACCTTGCAAAATACAAGAGAGACTCGACCACTTTCAAACAAGACAGCTCAAAATGCGATGATAATACTAGATAACACAATGAGCATTTATAGAGTTAACTGGTGCGAGAATATTAATTGCTTGAATGCAACATGAGCATTCGAGCATTTTAGTGGCTCATGTAGCCACCACAAATTATTCTTGGCTTGCAAAGGTATGGCATACAACCCATAATTGCACTTATCAGGAGAACACTATTCACACGTAGGAAAATCAGGCGAGAATCCACTGAAAAAACCCCCGCCATTAATGAGAACAACTTGCAGAGAGCAAGAACTCCCAACGTGGATGAATAGGAGCCCAACAAAAATTGAACCGTTAATGTGGATCGAACATGGTGAGTCAGATGACTCAGATTGAGTCAACAATTGTTTGAAAATCCACATCAGTGCCCTGGGAGAACCATGCCCAATCACAACCCAAGAAAACAAAAGGTTGCAACTGGACAGTGGGTCCCACCTAGCCCTGTCACTTCAAGAACCAGGCCATGTGTCACCTCTTCAGAAACCTCGTAGTACCCTTAGGGGTCTTTAATATGATCGTGCAAGATCCACGAGGAAGGATTATCATTGATCTCCCTCATTAATACCCCATGGGTAGAAAACACCCACCTTAAACCCCAAAACCCTAGCCTCCATCCATGTAAATTTTAAGTCCCACCACAATCCTTGTATGGTGCACATGATTTTTTTATCCTTTTTTGAAGAAACTATTACAATATATTTCTTATTTATGTACTTATTTTCCATACATGTTTATAAAAGTTTGAAATTATTAATAATATTAATTTTGGCAAGACATTAAAAAAGTGTTGATTGTAAAAAATATGCATCCTAATGTGAAAATGCAAACAATGGAAGCAATGACTATAACACATAAATTTTTATGTAGTATCGAATTCAAAGAATCATGTTACCCTCTACCTTGAAGTTTTTAGTACAAAAAGCTGAGGAGATGCTATAAATAAGATAATAAGTTGACTATTAGCATATACCAATTTCCATAGAGATGTAGATTGTTGGATGTTGTGGTTGTGTTGCTCATGATATGTGGTTGTCATTGATGTCAACACTATTAGCATTAATGTCTTAAAGGTTGTATATGTCAAGGATATTGAGAAAATTAGAATAAATATGTTGCAGATAGTCTATGAAGTTGTGGAGTTCAGAGTGGTGGAAATTTTTCTATGTTGGTATTCTGAAGTTGTGTGTTACAGGGTTTATTACTAAGCCTGTCTAGTATATCCTCTGGAAGTTTCAGAGGTGTGCATCAACATTGGTGCGAGTTATGAGTTTTTGTGTTGCTACAGTTATTTTGTTGCTATAGTTGGTCTTTTTAAAAGAAGAGAATGTAATTCTGGTGAATTGAATTGTTGTGTATGCTCTTGAGATGTTCATTGATGTTTCTTGATTTCATACTCTATCATTGTGGTGCATCCACGTTGATTAGTGTGCTTGTGATCAAATATTTTTCCTTTGAATGTTCGAGTTTTCATGTTCTTGGTTGACATGATGGTGGTAGCATGTTGTAGATCCTTGTGGATTGATTTTTGAATGCTTGGCATGTTCGAGGATGTTGATTTAGGTCTTCATTATGTTGTGACCGATTTAGGTTGGTGTGCATTGATATTTGTTCATGAATTGGGCCGATAATTTGTATTCATCTATTATTTATTTTTGGCCGACAGAGTTGTTAATATAAATTCATGAAGTGGATATATAAGAGTGATTGTTTTATTCATTTAGAGAGAATGTATGTGAATTTGATGTGAGATATGTGTGAATAAATATTAGATCATTCGAATGCAGAGCAGAGTGTGAAGAATTTTAAGCAAAGTATGAAGAAGTATTTATGTGCCTAACTGAAACTATCATCAGGCTTTTGAATAAGCTAATCTACTCTTGTCAAAACACAAACAACACTCAGATTTAGTATAAGAGTCAACCAATCATAAGGAAAAGATAATATGAAGATGAATTTTCTCAAATCTTGTGGTTGTAGATTCCCTTTTGAAATCTATGCAAAATGTGGGAGGATAGACAAAGCTCATGAACTATTTGACACAATGCCTCAAATAATTGTAATCTCATGGAATACACTCTAATTAGAAAGGTCTCATCACTATCCTCATAAAAATCTATCAATTTTTTGTAGTGTCTATTGTGTTATACCCAATTTGGGACATGGGGTATAACAAAATAGACACTAAAATAAATAGAGAGATTACAATTCTTTGAGACATTTTGTCAAATAGTTCACAAGATTTTTCTAGCCTTCCACATTCTGTATAAATTTTAAAAGGGCATCTACAACCACAAGATTTGAAAAAATTCATCTTCATATTATGCTTTGATGGATGTCTATACCTTGTTCCAAATCTCCCATATTAAAGAAACCAATAAGGATTTTGGTGAAGGTTGGGGAAATTTTCTGTGCATCTACCAATTGCATTTGTCTGAAAGTTTCTAAAACCTTTTCAACAAATCCATTACATGTATATTCTAAAATCATTATAGTACAAAATTTCACATTTATTTAGCTTTGCATCTACCATTTGTATTTTCTTGAATTTCCCTACAATATTTTCACTGTAGATCTCTTTTGTGGATATCTTATAGTCCTTGTAGTCCACATCACTTTGTTTTTTGAAGAAACTATTAGCATATATTTCTTATTTATGTTCTTATTTTGTATATATGTTTATAAGTTTGATATTACAATTAATAATATTAATTTTGGAAAGACCTTAAAAGATTTTGTTGATTTTAAAAATATACACATCCCAATGTAAAAATGCCAACAATGGAAGCAATGATTGTAACACATAAATTTGTATGTAGTATCCAATTCAAAGGATCATGTTATAATTTAGGGTTATGATCGAGTATTTAATTAGGGTTAGGATTTAGTGTTCGAGTTAGTGTTAGGTTTAGAGTTAGGGTTAGGGTTAGGAAAAATAATGTTAGGATTAGGGTTAGATTAGGGTTTATGTTTTATGGTTAGGGTTAGATTTAGATTTTTGGTTATGGTTGGGATTAGATATGAAACTAGGGTTAGGGTTTAGGATTACAATTAGGGATTATAGTATTAGGGTTATATTTAGAATCAAGTTTTAGGGTTATTGTTATGATTAAGGGTTGTTTTTATATTTGGCTTAGAGTTGGGGTTAGGATTAGGGCCAGGGATAGGGCTAGGGTTAGGTTTAGGGATAGGTTTAGAGTTATTAGAGTGAATGCATCTAATTAATAAAAGAAAAAATATTTTGGGTTAGGTAATTAGGGTTAGGGTTATAAAGATAGGATAAAGGTGAGGGTTAGGGTCAAGGTTAAGGTTTCGAGAAAAAGGGTTAGGTTATGATTAGGGTTAGGTCTAGGTTTAAGATTTGGATTATAGTTTAGAGTGTAGCATTTGTCTTTACTTTAGGGTTACAATTAGGGTTAAGGTTAGGGTGTAAGTTAAGGTTAGTGTTAGGGTTAGATTAGAATTAGGATCATGGTTTAGGTTTTAGGGTTAGAGTTGTGTTTATGTTTAGGGTTACAATTAAGATCATGGTTTAGGGTTTAGGGTTAGAGTTATGCTTATGTTTAGGGTTGTGACAAAAAAGGATTTGGGTTATGGTTAAGATTATGGTTTTGAGAAATAGTGTTAGGGTTAAAGTTATGGCCAGGGTTACATTAATGAGAAAATGGTGGTTTACTTTCCAAGTAAGGGTTAGGATTAGGTTTATTGTCAAGGCTAGGGTTAAGGTCAGGGTATGAGTCAGTCTTATGATTAGGGTTAGGGTTATGGTTAGATTAGGGATATGATGTTAGGTTTCAAGAAAAGGTCTAAATTTAAGATTAAGCCATAGTTGGCTATAATGAACATGAGAAAAAATGGATCTAATTTCCTTTTGTGGGAAAATAATCAACTATGACTTAAACTTAAATTTAGAGATTACCCTAAACTCTAACCATAACCATAAACCTAATCCCAAACCTAACTCTAAAGAAAATACATAACCTAACCCTAATTGTAGTGTTTGAGGCTAGGCCCAAACACTATCTAACCTAACCCTATATAACCTAACACATAACCTAGCACTAGAAAAAATTATTCTCCCAAAAAATCTCCTCTACTTCTATTCGCGCCTACTGGAGCTGCAACATTCAACATTGGTGCTTCAACCATTCATTCAAAGCTAAGAATTCCAATAAGAGATTTCAATGAACTGGAAGGGACAAGACTTACAACTTTCCAAGAAGAAATATCACATGTTAGATACATATTGATAGATGAAATGAGTTTCATTGGGGAGAGGTTTCTTGAAAACATAGATTCCAGGCTTCAACAAGCATTCCCAAAAAATAGTAACCAAAGTTTTGGAGGTGAGTTCTTGATTGAAATTGCTAACTTTGATAACTTTACATTACAATATTTTTTATTCAATTCTATTATAGTTCCTACTATACAAATTCATACTTATCAATTTAATTAAATATTTTATATTCAGGCATATCTACATGATTTTAGTTGGAGACTTGGCACAATTACCTCCAATAAATGATATGGCTCCATATGAAAGGAAAAGGTGAGAAAAGCTACTGTGGGAAGAATTCAAAATGGTCATTACATTAAGTTGTGTTTTTCGACAAGATGGACAAAATGAAGAACAACAAATATTTCATCAAATTCTAACAAACATTAAGGATGTGAATCCCATAATCGATGATTGGATATTTCTTTCGTAACTCTATAGCCCAACTATTCAATGGTCATTTTCCTAATGACTCTTTTCTCACTCTCTTGGAGGACAAATGTGACATTATTTAGGATATTCAATGCCTAGATATTTTTTGGAAAGCTTTAAGGTCAAATATATAGTGGCATAAAACTCAATGTTATAGGAAATCATTCTTAGCCAAGCCCAATTGGGTCAATTCCTATGGATAGAAGGGGGTTGATCACAAGGAAGTGTTGAGATTCCTAAGCATCTCTTTTACCTTTTAGATTTCTCCTTCCTCTTTAAGGAAACATATCATTTCTAGAGATGAGAAAAATTATCATATTAAATTATGAAGCCCCTTTCTTTGGCAAGGAAATTCCATGTGCATTCAAAAATTCTTGCAGTTGCACACATTTCCATTACTCATGTTGCTAAGAACCTTGCAAATCCTCATATTTCAAGATTGAAAAAATCCAAAGGTATATTTTATGGCCTCCCTTTAACCAAGGAAAATGGTTTCACAAAGTATCCTAGGAGATTTATTATTTCCCTCATGACTATAATAGGCTTCGCTTACTTTATATTCACTACTCTAAATGGCGCCATAATTTTAAATTTAATTAACATACTCTAAAACCTAACTAAACCAGGTTGTAGCTCATTAAACTGGACAAGTGAAAGGTCAATACTAGTGCTGAGGAAGAGTTTGGAGGAGTGAAAACAAGGTCAATACCAGCACCGACGAAGAGTTTGGAGCTAAACCAAGGTCAATACTAGCGTTGAGGATGAGGTTGAGGGCACTCACGGAAATCGACAACCAAGGGACAATGAGTTTTGTAAGTTTGGCACCCCCATTCTCTTTAACCTGCAATTTTCATGCCTAGTTTCCAAAGATCTTCTTGTACATTGGCCCCCCCATTCTCTTAAAATGGTATAAGATAAGATAGAAAAAATAAAATAGCTTAGTCTTTCACATTTTTATAATGATTACTAGAGGCACATAGACCAATTCTTCATAATAGAAAAATTTGATTATACTTTTCCAATGATGGAATTATGAGAAAACCTTAAGTTAAATGAATAATTCCTAGCTAAGTTCTTGAAATCATGTCCAACCGTATAAGAGAAGACTGCTGCTATGTGTAACTTGATAACATGGAGAAAGGCTCTTTGGGCTCTTTCATCAATATACATATTGTTAAATTTTAAAACCTAAAAGTGATAATGAAGAATCTTTCCTAGGATGGTGGCCAATTATGCTTCTCAACACCTAGATTACAAAATCTTTTTCAATATCATTGCCATCACAATTAAACCTATTGCTTGAGATATAGTCATAGAGGTAAACAAATTGGCTTTCTTGATAGTAGATACATTCTAGACAATTCAATCCTTGCATCGAAGATTGTTGAATGGGCCCAAAAAACTACTCATGATGCCCTTACTATTAAGTTAAAAGTTTGACAAGGCATATGATTGCATCAAATTTCCTTTCATTTATAAAAGGCTCAAATGGATTTATTTTCAACCCTAAATTATTATCACACATTCAAAATTACAAAATACCAATTAATGAAGAACCTTTATTTGAAGGTGATCTCATCATGACCTTTGAATGAAGAACCTTCATTCAAAAATGATGCCATGTCAAGACTTTCAAATGAAGGTATTTTTTATTTTAAATATTTCATGTCCAAAATGCTTTATAAAAGGAACCTTGGCATGAAGGACCTTCAAATGAAGACCTTAATTCAAAGGTCCTTCATTAGAAGATCCTTCATATGAAAGTTCCTTTAATGTCATCCCATTATAGCTCTTACAGTTGTTAGAGATATTTTTGTTTTGAAGTAGATATTAGACCATCAAATAGTGTCACCATGACTCTACCAAGATATCCATCAAATTGATAAACCCTAACTTAACAACCACAAATTCACAAGAAAATTGCCCCTGTCAGCCCTAGGGCATCAATTCAATGCCAATTTTCTTGCTTTAAAAGACCCCTAAATGAAATGAACCTCTATCATACCATGATGCACACCAATCCACCGAGTTACAGTTCCAAGATAGTGGTTGGATTGGTGGATGTCATTTCTATTTAGCCCTCAAACCCTTACATAGGCAAAACAAGGCAGTCCCTGTAAATTTGGTAAAGACATGCCACTCTAGTCATCAAAATTCTTTACTAGTTCCTTAATCTTCCTACTCAAATCATCAGGTAAGGCTTGAAAACCTTGCAGTGATTTTACAAAAACTTGAGTAGGCCTTAATGATTGGGGTCTATTGTCTGCATCGAATCTAGAGGCCTTATACATAACATCTAGGTCATTGGCCCTAGGGATCCACTTCTCAACTAAAGGCAAAACTAACTCTTGATCCCTAGTAATGTTTCTTATTGAATCTAAGAATAAAGAATATAAA
The DNA here is from genome assembly GCA_007115665.2 of Sequoiadendron giganteum. Taxonomy (NCBI): domain Eukaryota; kingdom Viridiplantae; phylum Streptophyta; class Pinopsida; order Cupressales; family Cupressaceae; genus Sequoiadendron; species Sequoiadendron giganteum. Next base: position 175,826,102 of record CM021108.1, read on the forward strand.
GAATAAACTGATGGTAATCTACCACCAACTCCCTAATTCAAATGCCTAAAAACTATGTCTACAACTTCATTTTGCTTGGCAACTGCTCCCTTCTCACTTGCTTTTAGATCTGTATGTAGCTCTCTATTCTTATTAAGCATCTGCTATTTGGTGGGATCTACAGATTACTCAACCTCCTCTTCAACTGGCTCTAATGAAGGACTAGGAGCAGGAGTCTGGATGGGGAACCCAGGAGTAGAAACAATTGGAGAAGTTGGAGGTACTGATCTTGATGTAGAACGTATGGCCAGGGTACCAGGAGCACTAGAAGACTCCCCCACATGTTTTTACTTCAACCTGTCTACCTCAGTTTGTAGCTCAACATTCATTTGCTGCATTCTACTATACTCTCCAATAATGGTGTTATACTTCTCCATCAAACTTTTCTTCTCAGCTTCTTTTATTTCAGCTGTCTTTTGGGCCAATTTGGCCACATTTACAGTCAAGTTTGTAGCTTTTGTAGTTGAAGTTTCAGAAGCTCTTTTGATTATTAACCCTCCCCTTAGGTTTGGGCTAATATCAGTAACATATGGCACGGCCCAACCTAAACTTAGGAAGTAATAAAGTTAGGCAAAATATTTAACAATTTATAAAAAGGGGCCCAGCCTAGACAAAACAATGAGACATAAGTCATTTTAATACCCACTCCAAAAAGGTAACGGCCGAATATATCTCACCCAATCTTTTACATGGAACATTATGATTTTTATGAAAGCCAAGGTAAAACGTACCCAACCTTAGGTTCCTCCCAAACAATGTAACAAGCCATGACAAGGGAAAAACATAAATGGAATTCAAAGAACAAGATTTGAAACTCCATCAAAATCCACCATGATGCACACTAATCCATGGAGTTACAGTTCCAAGACAGTGGGTGGATTGGTGGATGTCATTTCTATTTAGCCCTCAAACCCTTACACAGGCACAATAGGGCAGTCCCTATATTTGATTGTTTAATCCCACAAAATAGTGATTGAGAACTTCAAAACAAATGCAAATGAAAGGGAACACATATATTTATCTACACCAATGATCTCAGAGCATTTCAAGCTTGTATGGATCCATACAACACAAAAGAACTTCAAAAAAATTGTAAAAACACAGAAAATTGCTTCAAGAACGTGGCATCTGATATGAAATTTTGGTATCAACTCCTTCAACAATTGCAATGGGATGGGAATACAATATCATAGAAGTGGGATAAAAAATGCATCGTTTGAAGCATTAAACCAATATGCAAAGATGAAATAAAGTGCTAACCCCTTAAACTGAAAAATTTTCTTTTAACTTTAAGTTTGTTGGGTAGCCAATTCTTTTAAGTTATCAAATCCTACCATCATACATAATCAAAATGTTGTTGTTTCAAATGACTATAAGCACTAACTTTCACTATTTGAAGATGTTGAAACCTTTCCATAGAGAATTAGAACATTGATGCGACCACTCATCCTACCTTAAAACATACCAAAAGTCTCCTAGCAATTAGACATAGGAAGATTTAAGATGACTTAAACAATTTTTATTGCCAAAGCATAAACTTATGATGACTTTACCAGGCCTAGTACACACTCCCTCCGCGTTAACCACTTAGACATATGGAAATTAAATGTAAATTTTCTACTATTTTTAGTCATGTAGGTGTCCATTAAACCACTTACTGGTGTTTCCCTTCAAGTTTACTTACTTGAATGAAGAGAAAAAGTCCTTTGATTACAATTAGAGAA
>CM021108.1:175827964-175860287 GCA_007115665.2 Sequoiadendron giganteum
AGTTATGAGTTTTTGTGTTGCTACAGTTATTTTGTTGCTATAGTTGGTCTTTTTAAAAGAAGAGAATGTAATTCTGGTGAATTGAATTGTTGTGTATGCTCTTGAGATGTTCATTGATGTTTCTTGATTTCATACTCTATCATTGTGGTGCATCCACGTTGATTAGTGTGCTTGTGATCAAATATTTTTCCTTTGAATGTTCGAGTTTTCATGTTCTTGGTTGACATGATGGTGGTAGCATGTTGTAGATCCTTGTGGATTGATTTTTGAATGCTTGGCATGTTCGAGGATGTTGATTTAGGTCTTCATTATGTTGTGACCGATTTAGGTTGGTGTGCATTGATATTTGTTCATGAATTGGGCCGATAATTTGTATTCATCTATTATTTATTTTTGGCCGACAGAGTTGTTAATATAAATTCATGAAGTGGATATATAAGAGTGATTGTTTTATTCATTTAGAGAGAATGTATGTGAATTTGATGTGAGATATGTGTGAATAAATATTAGATCATTCGAATGCAGAGCAGAGTGTGAAGAATTTTAAGCAAAGTATGAAGAAGTATTTATGTGCCTAACTGAAACTATCATCAGGCTTTTGAATAAGCTAATCTACTCTTGTCAAAACACAAACAACACTCAGATTTAGTATAAGAGTCAACCAATCATAAGGAAAAGATAATATGAAGATGAATTTTCTCAAATCTTGTGGTTGTAGATTCCCTTTTGAAATCTATGCAAAATGTGGGAGGATAGACAAAGCTCATGAACTATTTGACACAATGCCTCAAATAATTGTAATCTCATGGAATACACTCTAATTAGAAAGGTCTCATCACTATCCTCATAAAAATCTATCAATTTTTTGTAGTGTCTATTGTGTTATACCCAATTTGGGACATGGGGTATAACAAAATAGACACTAAAATAAATAGAGAGATTACAATTCTTTGAGACATTTTGTCAAATAGTTCACAAGATTTTTCTAGCCTTCCACATTCTGTATAAATTTTAAAAGGGCATCTACAACCACAAGATTTGAAAAAATTCATCTTCATATTATGCTTTGATGGATGTCTATACCTTGTTCCAAATCTCCCATATTAAAGAAACCAATAAGGATTTTGGTGAAGGTTGGGGAAATTTTCTGTGCATCTACCAATTGCATTTGTCTGAAAGTTTCTAAAACCTTTTCAACAAATCCATTACATGTATATTCTAAAATCATTATAGTACAAAATTTCACATTTATTTAGCTTTGCATCTACCATTTGTATTTTCTTGAATTTCCCTACAATATTTTCACTGTAGATCTCTTTTGTGGATATCTTATAGTCCTTGTAGTCCACATCACTTTGTTTTTTGAAGAAACTATTAGCATATATTTCTTATTTATGTTCTTATTTTGTATATATGTTTATAAGTTTGATATTACAATTAATAATATTAATTTTGGAAAGACCTTAAAAGATTTTGTTGATTTTAAAAATATACACATCCCAATGTAAAAATGCCAACAATGGAAGCAATGATTGTAACACATAAATTTGTATGTAGTATCCAATTCAAAGGATCATGTTATAATTTAGGGTTATGATCGAGTATTTAATTAGGGTTAGGATTTAGTGTTCGAGTTAGTGTTAGGTTTAGAGTTAGGGTTAGGATTAGGGTTAGATTAGGTTTTATGTTTTATGGTTAGGGTTAGATTTAGATTTTTGGTTATGGTTGGGATTAGATATGAAACTAGGGTTAGGGTTTAGGATTACAATTAGGGATTATAGTATTAGGGTTATATTTAGAATCAAGTTTTAGGGTTATTGTTATGATTAAGGGTTGTTTTTATATTTGGCTTAGAGTTGGGGTTAGGATTAGGGCCAGGGATAGGGCTAGGGTTAGGTTTAGGGATAGGTTTAGAGTTATTAGAGTGAATGCATCTAATTAATAAAAGAAAAAATATTTTGGGTTAGGTAATTAGGGTTAGGGTTATAAAGATAGGATAAAGGTGAGGGTTAGGGTCAAGGTTAAGGTTTCGAGAAAAAGGGTTAGGTTATGATTAGGGTTAGGTCTAGGTTTAAGATTTGGATTATAGTTTAGAGTGTAGCATTTGTCTTTACTTTAGGGTTACAATTAGGGTTAAGGTTAGGGTGTAAGTTAAGGTTAGTGTTAGGGTTAGATTAGAATTAGGATCATGGTTTAGGTTTTAGGGTTAGAGTTGTGTTTATGTTTAGGGTTACAATTAAGATCATGGTTTAGGGTTTAGGGTTAGAGTTATGCTTATGTTTAGGGTTGTGACAAAAAAGGATTTGGGTTATGGTTAAGATTATGGTTTTGAGAAATAGTGTTAGGGTTAAAGTTATGGCCAGGGTTACATTAATGAGAAAATGGTGGTTTACTTTCCAAGTAAGGGTTAGGATTAGGTTTATTGTCAAGGCTAGGGTTAAGGTCAGGGTATGAGTCAGTCTTATGATTAGGGTTAGGGTTATGGTTAGATTAGGGATATGATGTTAGGTTTCAAGAAAAGGTCTAAATTTAAGATTAAGCCATAGTTGGCTATAATGAACATGAGAAAAAATGGATCTAATTTCCTTTTGTGGGAAAATAATCAACTATGACTTAAACTTAAATTTAGAGATTACCCTAAACTCTAACCATAACCATAAACCTAATCCCAAACCTAACTCTAAAGAAAATACATAACCTAACCCTAATTGTAGTGTTTGAGGCTAGGCCCAAACACTATCTAACCTAACCCTATATAACCTAACACATAACCTAGCACTAGAAAAAATTATTCTCCCAAAAAATCTCCTCTACTTCTATTCGCGCCTACTGGAGCTGCAACATTCAACATTGGTGCTTCAACCATTCATTCAAAGCTAAGAATTCCAATAAGAGATTTCAATGAACTGGAAGGGACAAGACTTACAACTTTCCAAGAAGAAATATCACATGTTAGATACATATTGATAGATGAAATGAGTTTCATTGGGGAGAGGTTTCTTGAAAACATAGATTCCAGGCTTCAACAAGCATTCCCAAAAAATAGTAACCAAAGTTTTGGAGGTGAGTTCTTGATTGAAATTGCTAACTTTGATAACTTTACATTACAATATTTTTTATTCAATTCTATTATAGTTCCTACTATACAAATTCATACTTATCAATTTAATTAAATATTTTATATTCAGGCATATCTACATGATTTTAGTTGGAGACTTGGCACAATTACCTCCAATAAATGATATGGCTCCATATGAAAGGAAAAGGTGAGAAAAGCTACTGTGGGAAGAATTCAAAATGGTCATTACATTAAGTTGTGTTTTTCGACAAGATGGACAAAATGAAGAACAACAAATATTTCATCAAATTCTAACAAACATTAAGGATGTGAATCCCATAATCGATGATTGGATATTTCTTTCGTAACTCTATAGCCCAACTATTCAATGGTCATTTTCCTAATGACTCTTTTCTCACTCTCTTGGAGGACAAATGTGACATTATTTAGGATATTCAATGCCTAGATATTTTTTGGAAAGCTTTAAGGTCAAATATATAGTGGCATAAAACTCAATGTTATAGGAAATCATTCTTAGCCAAGCCCAATTGGGTCAATTCCTATGGATAGAAGGGGGTTGATCACAAGGAAGTGTTGAGATTCCTAAGCATCTCTTTTACCTTTTAGATTTCTCCTTCCTCTTTAAGGAAACATATCATTTCTAGAGATGAGAAAAATTATCATATTAAATTATGAAGCCCCTTTCTTTGGCAAGGAAATTCCATGTGCATTCAAAAATTCTTGCAGTTGCACACATTTCCATTACTCATGTTGCTAAGAACCTTGCAAATCCTCATATTTCAAGATTGAAAAAATCCAAAGGTATATTTTATGGCCTCCCTTTAACCAAGGAAAATGGTTTCACAAAGTATCCTAGGAGATTTATTATTTCCCTCATGACTATAATAGGCTTCGCTTACTTTATATTCACTACTCTAAATGGCGCCATAATTTTAAATTTAATTAACATACTCTAAAACCTAACTAAACCAGGTTGTAGCTCATTAAACTGGACAAGTGAAAGGTCAATACTAGTGCTGAGGAAGAGTTTGGAGGAGTGAAAACAAGGTCAATACCAGCACCGACGAAGAGTTTGGAGCTAAACCAAGGTCAATACTAGCGTTGAGGATGAGGTTGAGGGCACTCACGGAAATCGACAACCAAGGGACAATGAGTTTTGTAAGTTTGGCACCCCCATTCTCTTTAACCTGCAATTTTCATGCCTAGTTTCCAAAGATCTTCTTGTACATTGGCCCCCCCATTCTCTTAAAATGGTATAAGATAAGATAGAAAAAATAAAATAGCTTAGTCTTTCACATTTTTATAATGATTACTAGAGGCACATAGACCAATTCTTCATAATAGAAAAATTTGATTATACTTTTCCAATGATGGAATTATGAGAAAACCTTAAGTTAAATGAATAATTCCTAGCTAAGTTCTTGAAATCATGTCCAACCGTATAAGAGAAGACTGCTGCTATGTGTAACTTGATAACATGGAGAAAGGCTCTTTGGGCTCTTTCATCAATATACATATTGTTAAATTTTAAAACCTAAAAGTGATAATGAAGAATCTTTCCTAGGATGGTGGCCAATTATGCTTCTCAACACCTAGATTACAAAATCTTTTTCAATATCATTGCCATCACAATTAAACCTATTGCTTGAGATATAGTCATAGAGGTAAACAAATTGGCTTTCTTGATAGTAGATACATTCTAGACAATTCAATCCTTGCATCGAAGATTGTTGAATGGGCCCAACAAACTACTCATGATGCCCTTACTATTAAGTTAAAAGTTTGACAAGGCATATGATTGCATCAAATGTCCTTTCATTTATAAAAGGTTCAAATGGATTTATTTTCAACCCTAAATTATTATCACACATTCAAAATTACAAAATAACAGTTAATGAAGAACCTTCATTTGAAGGTGGTGTCATCATGACCTTTGAATGAAGAACCTTCATTCAAAAATGATGCCATGTCAAGAATTTCAAATGAAGGTATTTTTTATTTTAAATATTTCATGTCCAAAATGCTTTATAAAAGGAACCTTGGCATGAAGGACCTTCAAATGAAGATCCTTCGTATGAAGGTTCCTTTAATGCCATCCCATTATAGCTCTTAGAGTTGTTAGAAATATTTTTGTTTCAAAGTAGAGATTGGACCATCAAACAGTGTCACCATGACTCTACCAAGATATCCATCAAATTGATAAACCCTGACTTAATAGCCACAAATTCACAAGAAAATTTCCCCTGTCAACCCTAGGGAATTCAATGCCAATTTTATTTCTTTAAAAGACTCCAAATGCAATGAAACTCTATCATACCATGATGCACACCAATCCACTAAGTTACAATTCCAAGATAGTGGGTAGATTGGTGGATGTCATTTCTATTTAGCCCTCAAACCCTTACATAGGAAAAATAGGGCAGTCCTTGTAAATCTGGTAAAGACATGCCACTCCATTCATCAAAATTATTTACCAGTTCCTTAATCTTCCTACTAAAATCATCAGGTAAGGCTTGAAAACCTTGCAGTGATTTTAAAAAATCTTGACTAGGCATTAATGATTGGGGCATGTTGTTTGCATCGAATCTAGAGGCCTTATACATAACATCTAGGTCATTGGCCCTAGGGATCCACTTCTCAACTAAAGGAAAAACTAATTCCTAATGCCTAGTAATGTTTCTTATTGAATCTAAGAATAAAGAATATAAAGAATAAATTAATGGTAATCTACCATCAACTCCCTAATTCAAATGCCTAAAAACTGTGTTGACAACTTCATTTTGCTTGGCAACTACTCCCTTCTCACTTGCATTTAGAGCTTCCTGTAGCTCTCTAATCTTATTAAACATCTACTTTTTGGTGGGATCTACAGAGTACTCAACCTCCTCTTCAACTAGCTCTAATGAAGGACTAGGAGCAGGAGTCTGGATGGGGGACCCAAGAGTAGAAACAATTGTAGAAGTTGGAGGTACTGATCTTGATGTAGAAGGTATGGCCAGGGTACCAGGAGCCCTAGAAGACTCTCCCACATGTCTGTACTTCAACCTATCTACCTCAGTTTTCAGCTCAAAATTCCTTTGTTGCATTCTACTATACTCTCCAATAATGGTGTTATACTTCTTCATCAAACTTTTCTTCTCAGCTTCTTCTCTTTCAATTGTCTTTTGTGCCAATTTGGCCACATTTACAGTCAAGTTTGTAGCTTTTGTAGTTGAAGTTTCAGAAGCTCTTTTGATTATTAACCCTCCCCTTAGGTTAGGGATAATATCAGTAACATAGGGCACGGGCCAACCTAAACTTAGGAAGTAATAAAGTTAGGAAAAATATTTAACTCAATTTATAAAAAGGGGCCTAGCCTAGACAAAACAATGAGACATAATTCATTTTAATACCCACTCCAAAAAGGTTATGGCCAAATATATCTCACCCAAGGTTTTACATGGAACATTAGGATTTTTATGAAAGCCAAGGTAAAACCCAACCTTAGGTTCCTCCCAAACAATGTAACAGGCCAAGACAAGGGAAAAACATAAATGGAATTCAAAGAACAAGATTTGAAACTCCATCAAATCCACCATGATGCACACCAATCCATTGAGTTACAGTTCCAATATAGTGGGTGAATTGGTGGATGTCATTTCTATTTATCCCTCAAACCTTTACACAGGCACAACAAGGCAGTCCCTGTATTTGATTGTTTAATCCCACAAAACCATGATTGAGAACTTCAAAACAAATGCAAATGAAAGGGAACACATATGTTTATCTACACCAATGATCTCAAAGAATTTCAAGCTTGTATGGATCCATACAACACAAAAGAACTTCAGAAAAATTGTAAAAACACAGAAAATTGCTTCAAGAATGTGGTATCTGATATGAAATTTTGGTATCACCTCCTCCAACAATTGCAATGGGATGGGAATACAATATGACAGAAGTGGGATAAAAAATGCATCGTTTGAAGCATCAAACCAATATGCAAAGATGAAAGAAAGTGCTAACCCCTTAAACTGAAAAAGTTTCTTTTAACTTTAAGTTTGTTGGGTAGCCAATTCTTTTAAGTTATCAAATCCTACCATCATACATAATCAAAATGTTGTTGTTTCAAATGACTATGAGCAATAACTTTCACTATTTCAAGATGTTGAAACCTTGTCATAGAGAATTAGAACATTGATGCAACCACTCATCCTACCTTAAAACATACCAAAAGTCTCCTAGAAATTAGACATAGGAAGATTTAAGATGACTTAAACATTTTTTATTGCCAAAGCATAAACTTATGATGACTTTACTAGGCCTAGTACACACTCCCTCCCTATTAACCACTTAGACATATGGAAATTAAATGTAAATTTGCTGCTATTTTTAGTCATGTAGGTGTCCAGTAAACCACTTGGTGGTGTTTCCCTTCAAGTTTATTTACTTGAATGAAGAGAAAAATTCCTTTAATTACAATTAGAGAATACATTTGATGCCTTGGTTGTGTAACTGGTGGACCATAGTCACATTTAACACTTGTTACAAAGTTTGGGAGTTAAAATTTTATGTAGATTTGATTTGTGATGGGCACATTTGGACAATAGTAACAATAAATTGCAATCTATCAAGACTTGATTACCTTATAACCTATCAAATTCTAGCGATGAAATGATAGATTAATCATAATGTCACCTTCGGATCACATTACCATGAAAGAACTTCATCCAACATCCTTATGAGTGCAGGTACCACCAAATAGGTATTTTTCATATTTTTCTTCCTCAAGCGAGGGAAATTCAGGAAGAGAAGAGGAAAGTGAGACATGTAGTAGGTCTAAAAGAGTGAGATAAACTAGAGCTCAAAATATTAGAAGAAAAATCCATAAACACATGGAATTTTTTCTTGCTGAAGGGGGGTCATGTTCTTATGATGATGAGATCATAGGTGACATCGAGGTGCCCTTGAGGTACAAGCATCTATGGAAACAATGGGTACCCAAGGAACTTTCTTCAATAAACACTAATCTTTATGTCAACGAAAGGATATATCACATAGCACCATCGTCATTACATGGTTTGGGCCTATTTTGCATGGACGACATAAAGCTCTGTTACCACAAAGTTTCTAAGTTGATGGAGTATGTTGAACCCTATTACAGTTACAAACACTGGATGCACCTGGTTCAATATACACGAAGTATGTGTAGGTATGCACTATCAACAAATTATATACAACTAAAAGATAATGATCAAAATAAAGGAGTGGCTAGGTACATTGATGGGAGGCCAAAAGCATTAGGGAATATTGTAGGGTTTATAAATAGTACATGACTTGGGTCAACAAATAAGCAACCCAAATTTATATTCGAGGCACGAGAGGGAAACCCTGTATTCGTATGTGCGATTAAATCAATAACTGCAAGGGAAGAGTTACTAATCGATTACAATTTGAATTGCTTAGATACAAACACAATTACTATGTGGGTGTTATGCACTATATACCATTTTACCCAACGTCCAATTAATGACTCCAATATAGCATTTTATTATTATGTTTTTTTTCGTAAGTCTATTGGTTTCATTTCGGTAATTTTTTTTATATTTAATTTTTGGCACAACGAGACATTGATCATATGAGGAAGGATTTGGCCTAGAGTGTAGATCATGATCCATCTTCAGGCGCTTATATTCGACAAGTTTACCTCATTGTAATTGTACAAATTAGAATTGAGAAAAATATTTTATTATTATGTTTTTTTCATGAGTTTATTGGGTTAATTTTGATAATATTTTTAATATTCTTCTTGCAGTCGGCTGATCAGGGAAAGGCACCAGTAGTATAGGAGAGCATCCATATGGAGGTGTTGTCACTATTATGCAATGATGAAATCACGTCTTCCGCAAACCCTATGGATATGATGAGGAAGGCCCAAAAAAAATGCAATGAAGAAATCCTTAAGTTGGTATTCATAATGCCTCAAATAGATGAGATAAGAGAAAGGGTTAAAATATTGTCTGAGAGAGCACAAAACTTGCAAGTAAGTTGTCATGAGATCTTTAATTATAACATAAGTTCATTCATGGTTTTATATTTTGTACTTTTTTATGTCATGAACTAAAATATGTGTTGTTTTTACAGGATTATTTGCATCCTCATCAGGCTGTTGGCCATGATCAAGGTACTGCAAGTGTTTCTCGGGAAGTAGGGGTCATTACAAGTGTCAATCTTGATCTTCCTACACATACAAAACATCATCCGACCCCATCATCCATGCCTATATTATCGACTGAAATTTTGGCAACACATACCATGCAGGCATTCGGTAGTGCACTGTCTGGCAGTGAACACATGCCACTACATGTGTCAGTACCTGTGGATACAGAGGCCTCTACTACTGGTGATGTTTTAGCAAAATTTCCTATATTTTTTCATATTACTAGTATGGGAACATTGCCGGTCACATTTGTGGTGACCAAGGATTTCCTTCCCATAAAGATAGAGAAGGTCTCAGGTACTTCAAATTTTTTTAATTATTATTATATATAATCCAATTGAAATTTACTTATAGATCACTCTTTATAGACTAATGATCCCATGATCATTTTGCAGGAAATAATGTTTTTTATAAACATCTAAGTGATCTTATATTGGAGCTCTTTGGGCCCACCATACATACACGGTGGAATGCCCAAAATTAATCTTTAAAAGATGAGCTCATTAACCATTTAGTTGTGTTGTTCGGTGATAAAACATTCAATCAAACAAAGGTCCTTAAGAAAGTTGGTACCTATCTAAAGTATGTGAGGGACCAATATAGGTCACATTTACAGAAGAACAAAAAGTACGAGCATCACCCCATGATTCCAGAGAGGGAGTAGAAGGACTTGGTGTCAGATGGAAAGGAGAAGGCTGAAAAAAAAAAAGGAAAGACACCACCGAGCCAAGGAAGGTATGTGATACTATCAACAATTTAATTATATACTGATTACTCTTTCTTTTTACATAATCTAACATATTTCAAATTTTTCATAGGCTGTCCGACACATCGAAGGCAATAAAGGAAAGACTAGAAAAACATGAGAAGCACAAACTTGGCTCTGGTGGTTATATGAAAATAGCCGCACGATTTGTAAGTATCAATAAATGAAATATTGCATCCAAATAATAAATTGCAAACAATTCTGGTTTTATCACACCAAAGAAGCAGAATTCATGATCGCATGAAAAATGTAGGGTTGTGATTTCAATAGAGTGCCCATAGAAGAGGACCTAGAGATTTCCTTCCACCAAGGCTATGGAGCCTTGACTGAACAACTAAGAGTCTCGATTGGGCAAACACAATCTTCCACTGCATCCAACACGTAGGTAAATAAACTCAATAAAGTTTATTTCAAATTGAATACTTGTGAAATCTATTCAATATTAATTTTCACCATAATAATGTGCCTATTTGCTCTACACAGATAAGCAATGATAATACTACACATGACATTGGAATGTAGCCTAGTGAGGGTGGAGCACAACCTGTAGATGAATTCCATGGTGTGCATCCCGGTACTAGATGTATTCATGTGCTATACAAAACGTAGTATGGATTAATACAATTAATCATCTTTAATTGCGTTCGGTGTACTAATCAATGTAACCTTTCATGTTTCAACTTTAGAGCATGTAGAGTGTGATCAACATGTTGAGCATGATCAGGCTAGACAAGATTAGGAACATGATGTGGCTCCATCAGGTAAAGAGGGTCACTCTAATGTTCTTTTAAACATATTTAATTGTAATTGGTGCATTAATTAATGTAATCTTTCGTGTTTCAACACCAGATCAGGATTTAGAGGGTTTTCAGCATGTTGAGCATGAGGCTATAAGACAATATTAGAACATGATGTGGCCCAATCAGGTAAAGAGTACCACTCTCATATTCATTTAATTAATGAAATACATGTAACAATAATAAAAAAACATATCAATTTAACATTTCTTTGATATTGCAGCAGACACCCCCTTGTAGTTGTGTCCACGTTGTGAGTACACGAATAGGCATACATTAAGATCATGAGGAGAGCTCAGAACAAATCAAGGGGGGATAGATGATTTTGAAAATGATACTCCACTTCAGCTTTTTTTAGCTGCAAAAAAGAAACAAAAAAAAAAGTGATTGTAATCATATTATGACAGCCATATTTTTGATAATATGTAAAAACTGAAAAAATGAAATATGTTAATGAATGAATGTGAATATGTTAATGAATAAATGTTATATGTTAATGAATGAATGTTATATGTTATTAATGGATGAATGAATGAATGTTATATGTTATTAATTGATGAATGAATGAACATGAATATGTTAATGAATGAATGTTATATGTCATTAATGGATGAATGAATGATTAACGTTGTATGATCGGGTATGGGGAATTGAGAGTGTTGTGAGGGGTGGGAGCGGGTAGGGGGGAAAATGAGCTTCCACCTTTATGTGGTTGGCCCTATTAAGTAGAGAATATTAAACTATTCTTAAAACAAAGAGAAAATCAATAAGGTAAGTAATGCACTTTTCAATATAAGAAATGCATCGTTTGAAGCATCAAACCAATATGTAAAAATGAAAGAAAGTGTTAAATTTTCACTATGAACATTGTGTTGTGTGTGGATTTGGTTTCAAAGCTCTGCTTTTTATTTTTATTTTAGTGGTCTCTAAAATTTGACTTTTGTGCATAACAAGTTAGTGGAAAATTTGACAGCTTTGAAGGGTTTAGAGGCTCGATTGAGATAGATACACAGATATTTGGATCTTGTTGTTGATCGGAGGCTTCCACTTAACCATGAAATTTTGTACCATCTACAGGTATGCTAAAATATCTCTACTTACATTCATTCAACTTACTGTAATATAATATCTGACAAAAATTTCCTTTTCATTATACTTAGATGGATTTTTATGCCCTGTTCCAAAGCACATGTTTTAAAATAGGCAAGAAGGATGCTAGCAAGGGTTAAGGAATTTGGCTTTACACCTACCAATTGAATAGTTTACTTCATTCATACAACATATTGCCAATGTGTTTCACAATTGTTGGAATCATATCCTATAATTACAGAACTAGTAAAATTAAAATATGTAAGTTTCAAATATGGCATTACATATCTTTCTATGAATTTTTGAAAGAAAATATCAAAATGGAGAAGAATTAAAAAAATAATCTGCATAATTTCAAATATGGCATTACATATATTTCTGTAGAAGGCATCAAAGTAACCTTCAAGATTGAAAATGGAAATGAGTACAAGGTCAGTATAACTTAATGCTAATTGGGTATGATTTTATTTGTTCAAGACCAATTTCAATTCATTTTCTGCTCGCACTACTTTTATTTACATTTATATTTTGCTAATATCCATTTTCCTTTACATTCATATTCTTCTATACATATTGTGTTTACAATAATTTTTTCCTTAATTTAATCTAGGGGAGAGGACCCCGTACCTAAGCAACTTTCAATGTCATGCTGTTAGGATTTACTGTGAAGCTAATCCAAAGTTTTTCATTGCTGCTCGAGGCCATATTGTAGTTCTTTCTCTAGGAAGCCCACATGATCCCCATCAGGTATCTTCTTTTTGTAGTCTCTAAATTTCTTAGAAGAGATCAACAACCAGTTAGTCTAAATGTTGCTCCTTGTTTACACATTAATATCACTTTTGGTAGCAATGGATCATAGTGGATTCATGGGGTCTTAAAGAGAAGGCTCTCAAACATGGAGATCCAGAGTGGGACCAGGTAAAACCATTCATAATAATGCTCATATTGTTTTATTGATTATCTAAGAGCTAAGTATCTAGGATAACATTCTCTATTTTTCTATTGAATTTCCAGAGTGAGAATAATTTTGGGTTTGCAATCCTATTTTTTAGTACACTAGCTTAGTATCCAAGATGCACTACAGGTACTTTTTCTCACCGAATTGCTCATTTTCCAAAAATTTAGATTCTAGTGTGTAGTTTAATATTCACTAGTTTTATTTTTTATTTTTTAGCAAAATTAGAATCTAGTTCGTAGGTTGTGCTTGCTGTCCATGACAATCCCCTCGATCTCATGACTCATCATAGGTTTTATATTTTGCTCCAATTGTTGATCAACATCAAATGTGGCCATCATAATATCATACATAGCCTCTATATTCTACAATTATTCATTGCTCATTTCTCATACATAGTAACCAAATAATGTAGGCCTAGAGCTTGGACTACAGATGTATGCAAAAAATGATAAATCCCTACCTCTATAAGCCTAATTAAACACAACAACTGACATGTTGTTTGATATTTTAAAGTCATATGACTATCCTTTTTATACCTTGTAAACACTTACTCAATGCATACAATAATTTATTGAAATGCAAATTTGAATGGCCTCTTATCTCTTGACACTAATGTCATTGCATTTGTCCAAATAGGGTTAATCATATTGTGTTCTAAATTTTCATAATGAAGTCTTTTAATCTATCCTTTAAATCTAAGCATTGATGACAATCCATCTTGTCTTTTATTACCCCTATTAAATGCTCATGGTCTTGGCACATCAACTTTCTCTCTCTGATTGACCTGTCCTTATGTCCTGTCATTATCCCTATGGATGCACTTTGGAGGCTCCTACTACTTTATATATTGCCCAGAGTCACCCCGATAAGTATTTCGATCCATTTGTATCTTCATCGAAAAGAGATCATGTATCGCTAGGATATTCTATAGTTTCCTCAATGTGGTGAGTCTCCTCGATGATTATTCTTTTGATCTCAACTATGTCACCAAGATTCCTGCCGATGTAATCTTATCATCGTCACATAGCGGGTTGAGTAGACATTCAGAACTTACTCTGATGGTATATGTCTTACCGATATGCTTCCCTCGTGCTTCGTCGATGAGACAAGATGTGTATATTACCGATGAAACGTCATCACTGAGACAAAAATACAGTCCTCTTGATATATCTTCTCAGGCAATTTTGATTGTTGTAATAGTCTTGATCTTTCACCAATATGCCTACATTTGAACGATTAGTTTTTTTTTTTTTTAAATTGCATTGTTCCGTCCAAATTGCAACGAACCGCTAAAAGCATCCGACGAATCTGCAATTTATCCGATGAACTTTCACCATAATGAATTTCCTATTTCGTTGCATGTTCAATGAACATATTTTGTTAATCCGATAGTTTGGCAAAGGTATTACGCCCATGCTCCACTTATGGTTCATTGCTAGAGCAACGAAATTGCCATCTCGGTTCCAACGAATGTATGTCATTGCTTCGACGCCTCATCGATGGTATGCCATCTATGCTCCACATACTATTTATTGCTAGAGTGATGAAACTGTCATCTCGGTTCTGACGAATGTATGTCACTGCTCCAACACCTCATCGACGGTATGTCACCCATGCTCTGGGTACTGTTCATCGCTAAAGTGATGCAACTGTCATCTCGGTTCTGACGAATGTATGCCGCTACTCTGACTCTTCATCGACGGTATGCCATCCATGCTCCGAGTACTATTCATCGCTAGAGTGATGCAACTGTCATCTTGGTTTCGATGAATGTAAGTCACTGCTCCGATGCTTCATCGATGGTATGTCGCTCGTGCTCTGAGTACTGTTCATCGCTAGAGCAACAAAACTATCATCTTGGTTTCGATGAATGTATGTCGATGATCCGACGCTTCAATGACAGTATTCTGCTCATGGTCCAACCACTATTCATTGCACTATCGATGAAGGTGGCATCACAGTTTCAACGATCTTGCATTGTGCATTCAACATTTTACAATTCGTCGGGATATAGATGAAAAGTGGGCGATGGCACTGATTTCTGTGATTTGTTAGTCGCCTGACAATAGATCGTTAAAATTCGGACAAACGTCCATCAGAAATTGTGGTCAAACTCAATAGTGATCATGTCACATTATGTTCTCCTATATCAACATGATACCTGAGATATTGTCTCATTTGCAGCTATTGACAAGAGATAGCCCTGGTGATGTTGGTGGCATGATGGACCATGGAGTTGCTATAGTGATAGATAGTTATGATCCATTGAGAGAGGTATGGAATAGATTAGTTGATTTGACATTATATTTTCTCTTTTATGGTCTATTATAGAAAATTTTCATGATAATTTAATGTAGTTTAATTTATATCTTCATGGTTGCTAGAGGTGGTTGTCACTCTAGATAGTGGACATGGTGGTGCTTTAAATGTGCATGATGACTATATGTATGTGGTAAGTGATTATATTTTGTTAGATGCCATTCCATTATTCAATTTCTATTTTTGAACATATTTACTTTTAATTGTATCAGTTGAAGGTCCAGAGTTAAGAGAGGAGGAGTAGCGAGCATGTTCGAAAGACAAGACAAGCAACAATCACTCCATCCAACCGAATTTCAAAGGCAGCATGGGATCTATTTCCTTCCCCTAGAGGGAAATGACTATGTATTAGTTTTGTTTTTTGTATGCCTATGTGGCATTTTGGAACATATGTTTTGAACTATTGATATATATACATGATATTTTATGTCCAAATGGCTCCTTTGTACTAAGCCTATATGGTTTTTTTGGATATATTTATATACTTTTATCAATATATATCATTGTATAGCCTTTTAGATTTTTGATTAAAGAAATTCTTATTTTGCTACTGCCATTCTTGAATGATGTTATCATGTGTATCGTGTAAGTTGTATGCTTGAATGTTGTAGGCATGGATATTGTTTACATCTAATGCTTAATTAATTATTGTTGAATGCTCAATAAGCCCCATCTAAAGTGTATTGTATAAATAAGCTCCATTCGTGGTGGTTTTTATCCTTTGGAATTCTTCAATTACTTGTGCCTCACCGATGCAGATGCAAGGAGGCTCAAACCCAATCAGTCTGACAATCTGCCTTCAAGGGGCTCCTAACAAGATTAATACAACCTATTTTGAGCAATCTACATAGCCTCAAAGCCCCATCAAACCAAACTCTTCATTCAATGCCTTACCCAACAATCCACCCTCGTAGCACTCTAATCCAAAGCCAAGGTGGAGAAAACTCACAATAATGGAAATGTCAATTCTCAATCAAGAACTCTTCTTCATAATGATTCAGCCTAATAAGCATCAACCCACCCTCAAGGGTCTCAACTCCTCAACCTTACAAATGAAAAACAAGACTCCACCAAGGCCCTAAAAATATCATCAACATTCATACAATGACAATTGAATCAATTGACAACAATCCCTAAGTCAGATTCATCAAGGTTTCCAAAACTCACATTTGTGACTAGTTATTCTTGTAGTACTCAAAACTTAGTTTTAGCCAAATTTCTCCCAACCTTTCCAAAACACTAGATAATTACAAGATGGATTGAGATACCCTTTTCAGGGCTACACAACATACCAAAGACTCAGTGGTCTCTCTTTTGGACCGACATAGACTTTCAACACACCTACTTCAATTTTGGCTTCACAATTAGCCCTTTTTTTCCAAAGGGACCACCCTTCCAACTTTAGGTATCTATCCAAACACCTTGGAAAGTCTTACGTCATGGTTCCAAACCTCAAATTTTGTCATTATTTTGTGTCTACAGAGCCTCTAACTCGCAAAATCCAAGAAACCCTCCTAAACCTTCACAAAATCAAGGGTTTTAAAGAAACATACAACTCTAGACCTCTCTGAACACTTCCAAAGCCCCAAACACCTTAAAATACTTCTACATAGACTCATTAGACCCTCAAATAACCCTTACAGGCATTAATTCTTAAAAACCTCTCTTTGGTTCCTCACTTCCATGTTGGAAAACCCTTGTTCAATCTTAGAATAGTCACAAAAACACCACATAATTATGAATCCTTATTCCAAAATAAGTTGAAACACTTATTATAGCATTTTTTCAATCAATCCACCGAGATATAGTAGCAAACAATAGGTGGATTTATTGTTACATCACAAATTTCTCCTCAAACCCTTGATTCAACAACACTGGGACAATCACTGTTTGTGTTGGTTCTCTCTACAAACAAAGAGTTAAGACACCAAATAAAAAATAAATGAATTAGAAAACATATAGACACATCCTCTAAAATTATTAGACCATGAATAATCTGTATGTGCCCATACAACACTCAAAAAGATCAAGAAAACATTATTTTTCTAGAAAATTGCTCAAAACTCTGGTGTTTATTGTGTAAAATTGTTACAAAACTTCTTCCACTCTCTCATTCGAGCCTTGGTAAGTATTTTTAAAGAATTTTCCAGCAACCATATTCTCCCCAACATCCATAACCAACCTTGGGATTATTTTGTCC
This sequence comes from Sequoiadendron giganteum, assembly GCA_007115665.2. Classification (NCBI taxonomy): domain Eukaryota; kingdom Viridiplantae; phylum Streptophyta; class Pinopsida; order Cupressales; family Cupressaceae; genus Sequoiadendron; species Sequoiadendron giganteum. The sequence goes on from CM021108.1 coordinate 175,845,372, forward strand.
CTTAATTACATTTGTTTGTGTTAAAGTTGCTTTGTCAGCATTTTACAACTTATATGATTTCTAATTGACTTCTAAGACACAAAACACCCTTTATTTGCATTATGCTTAATATCTCAAAGCTTTTTAGACAAAATAAACATAAAGACACTAAAGTTTCCCTATTGATGTATTCAAATAAAAACAAAATTGATGATGTGGTGTAGGTGCTCTTGCACCAAACTCAAAACCCGATCCAAGCCTAATTTCTCCCAACCTTTCCAAAACTCCTCACCATTTAAAGGTGCGTTAAGATACCCTTTTCAGGGTTACACAACATATGCCAAAACAAATAGTAACTCTTTTGTACCAACATGAACTTTAAATACACCTCCCTCACTCTAGGCTTCACAATTAGGCCTATTTTCCAAAGGAACCCCCTCACAAACTCACCTCCAAACCAAGGAAACTTGAAAAATTCTTAGGGATGCTCACCAAACTTAGGATTCTCCCATTTTAAGAGCCCAAAGAACTTGTTCTATTCCTCTACCCACAAACCATCCTAAACCTTCACAAAAATAAGGGTTTTAAAGAAAATCATAACTCCAAACCTCCCCCAATCCTTCCAAAGGTCAAAAAACCCCACAATACCTTTTCCCTAACTTCAAAGACACTCACAATCCCATTCCTTTCAATATTTCTCAGATTCAGTACTTGAGTTTCTTACTTTCATGGTGGAAACACCCCTCAATAACATTAAAACTTCACACCCCACTGATTTTATTCATTCTCTCGGCCTCCAAAGTATTCATACACCAAAATAATCATGGCACAGGCCAATATACTAAGCAACAGGGTTAGAATAATAGGTGGATTGGCTAATGTGTCATGGTGTTGCCCTCAAAACCCCTAACACAGAAAATAGAGCAGTAACCAAGTTTGCTGATCCCACACACACCAGCAATGGATTTAAACCTTTAGAACAGATGCAAAGAGAGTAAAAACATATGCAATCAAGTATCCAAAGCCTCAAGTCTTTATAAACTTGTATAGGCCTATGCAAGGCAAAGAAAATTCAGGAAAACAAAGAAAACCAGTGATCAGCGTTTTCAAGTATATTTTCTTATTAGAAACTGAACAAAATCAACCCTCAACTTGGGGTATTACAGAAATATATCTTGATACCACCTTCCAACTACCCCTTGAGCTAATCAACCACCATAACCACCCTTTGTTAGACTTCTAAGATGGCAATTTGCTAATTTTTCTCTTAATTACCATTCATTCACAACTTGATTTTGTAAATACCACCTAACTAACCTATTAAGCCTTTTAAATACAATTGCAAGGTATTTACATAGCATATAGAAGTATAGAGAGAAAATACAATAAATATTTTAACTAATGAATTGTAAAAAATGGATTTTTTTTGTTTATATTCATGTCATTGATTACATTGCATTGCACATCTTTCAAAGTCAAAGCATTACTTCACTTTGCATAACTAATAAGTAGATGTTGATAGATGCCAAAAATTTAATTACAATATAGTTTGAACAAAGTCAACCTAAGAAGTTATGTAATTTCTTCACATTGCATAACTAATAACTAGGAGCAGCTGCCAATTGCATTTTCTTATCATGGCATTCTATGAGACCAAATTTCTTTGGGATATTTTTTCAGATAGTTCCCTGCCTTGTCTATGTTACCACATTTTTCATACATGTCTGCCAAAGCATCTTCTCAAACAATTCAATGCCTTGTTGCTATGGCTAAAAGCCTAAAACAAGTGATTTTGAACAATCTATGGATGCTTCAAAAAATATATCAAAAGCATAATAGTAAGCAATAGCATAGAGAAGGCAGTGAACTGTTTGAAAAAATACATCAAAAAAATTGCTTTGAAATGATAAATTTAGTTGTGCTTTCACTCTTCTTTAACACTGTATATCTACTCCTTTTATAACAAGAGATAAAAAAATGTAAAAAATTGTATAACAAGATATAAAAACTATCTTTTTGGAAATCGAAAGGAATTTCCATAGCATAGAGATATAGAGAGAAAATAAAATAAAGAGTTTAACTAATGAAATGTAGAAAATGGATTTTTTGTAGTTTTTATTCATGCATTGCACATCTTTCAAACTCAAAGCATCACTTCACATTGCATAATGAATAACTAGATGCTGATAGATGAAAAAAAATCAATTATAGTATATCTTTTTACAAAGTCAACCTAAGAAGTTATGCAATTACTTCACATTGCATAACTAATAACTAGTAGAAGCTTCCAATTGCTTTAGCTTGTCATGGCATTCCATGAGACCACATTTATTTGAGGCATTTTTTCAAATAGTTCATTCCCTTGTATATGCTACAAAATTTTTCATATATGTCTACCAAAGCATTTTATCAAATAGTTCATTGCCTTCTTGCTATGGCTAAAAGCCTAAAACAGATGCTTTCAAACAAGCTATGGATGCTTTGAAAAAATCTATGAAAGCATAATAGTAAGAAATAGCATAGACAAGCCATTGAAATTTTTGAAAAAATGCCTCAAAGAAAAGTGGTCTTATGGTGATGGAATTCCATGACAAGCCATAGACAAGGCAGTGAATTGTTTGATAATATGCCTCAACTACTTGCATTTGACAACTTTTTCCTCGAGTGAAAATTTGCCACCATAGGAAAAAGCCTCCGAGATAGTGAAAACCAAGCAAGGTTATTGTAGAGGGGCCCAACGTGATCCCATAGGATAAGATGAGAAGTTTTTAATCATCACGATGTCCAAGTAATAGCATGCTGAAGTTCGCAGCCATTTTGCACTTTGGACCCTTAAGGGATCGATCCAGTTGAACGTAGCTCAGAGCGATTTCATGTGTTTAGGTGTGAAAGAGGACCATGCCTCATGTAAACATACCTATTCAAATGCGTTGGAATAGTCTGTTTGGTCACATGAGCTGTAGAATGAAAGTTGTACCACTTTGCAACTTTTAACTACTTGCATTTGACAACTTTTTCCCTGAGTGAAAATTCGCCAGCACAGGAAAATGCCTTCGAGATAGTGAAAAATGAGAGAGGTTATTGTAGATGGGACTAACTTGATCTTGTAGGATCATATGAGATGTTTCTAAGCATCATGGTGTCTGAGTAATAGCATGCTAAATTTTGCAGCCATTTTGCACTTTGGACCCTTAAGGGATCGATCCGGTTGAACATAGCTTGGAGCGATTCCGCATGTTTAGGTGCAAAAGAGGACCATGCCTAGAGTAAACGTACCCACCCGGATGCATTGGAATAGTTTTTTTGGTCAGACGAGCTACAGAACGAAATTTGCACCACTTTGCATCTTTCAACTACTTGCATTTGACAACTTTTTCCTCGAGTGAAAATTCGCCACCATAGGAAAAATCCTCCGAGATAGAAAAAACCGAGAAAGGTTATTGTAGAGGGGCCCAATGTGATCCCATAGGATCAAACGAGAAGTTTCTAAGAATCATGGTGTTCAAGTAATAGCATGCGTAATTTCACAGCCATTTTGTACTTTGGACCCTTAAGAGATTGATCCAATTGAACGTAGCTCTGAGTGATTCTGCGTGTTTGGGTGTGAAAGAGGACTGTGCCTAGCGTAAACATACCCACCCGGATGCATTGGAACAGTCCATTTGGACACACGAGATGCAGAACAAAAGTTGCACCATTTTGCAACTTTCAACTACTTGCATTTGACAACTATTTTCCCGAGTGAAAATTCGCCAGCACAGAAAAATGCCTTCGGGATAGTGAAAACCAAGAGAGGTTATTGTAGATAGGCCTAACATGATCCTCTAGGATTAGATGATAAGTTTCTAATCATCACGGTGTCCAAATAATAGCATGCTGAATTTCGCAACCATTTTGTACTTTGGACCCTTAAGGGATCGATCTGGTTGAACATAGCTCAGAGCGATTCCTCATGTTTAGGTGTGAAAGAGGACCATGCCTAGTATAAACGTACTCACCTGAATGCATTAGAGTAGTTTTTTTGGTCACATGAGCTACAGAACGAAAGTTGCACCACTTTATAACTTTCAACTACTTGCATTTGACGACTTTTTCTTCGAGTGAAAATTCACCACCATAGGAAAAAGCCTCTGAGATAGCAAAAACCAAGAAAGGTTATTGTAGAGGGGTCCAACATGATCCCATAGGATCAGACAAGAAGTTTCTAAGCATCACTGTGTCTGAGTAATAGCATGCTGAATTTCATAGCCATTTTGCACTTTAGACCCTTAAGGGATCAATCCAGTTGAACGTAGTTCGGAGCGATTCTGCATGTTTGGGTGCAAAAGAGGATCATGCCTAGCATAACCGTACACACCCAGATGTGCTGGAATAGTCTATTTGGACACATGAGATGCAGAAAAAAAGTTGCACTGCTTTGCAACTTTCAACTACTTGCATTTGACAACTTTTTCCCCGAGTGAAAATTTGCCAGCACATAAAGATTCCTTCAAGATAGAAAAAACCGAGAGAGGTTATTGTAGATGGGCCTAACATGATCCTCTAGGATCAGATGAGAAGTTTCTAAGCATCACGATGTCTGAGTAATAGCATGCTGAATCTCGCAGCCATTTTGCACTTTGGACCCTTAAGGGACCAATCTGGTTGAACATAGCTCGGAGTGATTCCGTGTGTTTAGGTGTGAAAGAGGACCATTCCTAGTGTAAACCTACCCATCTAGATGCATTGGAATATTTTTTTTGGTCACACGAGCTGCAGAATGAAAGTTTCACCACTTTGCAACTTTCAACTACTTGCATTTGACAACTTTTTCCTCGAGTGAAAATTTGCTACCATAGGAAAAAGCCTCTGAGATAGCAAAAACTAAGAAAGGTTATTGTAGATAAGTCCAATGTGATCCCATAGGATTAGATGAGAAGTTTCTAAGTGTCACAATGTACGAGTAATAGCATGTTGAAGTTCAAATCCATTTTGTAGTTTGGACCCTTAAGGGATTGATCCGGTTGAATGTAGCTCAGAGCGATTCTGCATGTTTGGGTATGAAAGAGGACCATTCCTAGCGTAAACATACCCACCCGAATGCATTGGAATATTCTGTTTGGTCACACGAGTTGCATAACAAAAGTTGCACCACTTTGCAACTTTCAACTACTTGTATTTGACAACTTTTTCCCCGAGTGAAAATTCGCCAGCACAGAAAATCGCCTCCAAGATAGTGAAAACTGAGAGAGGTTATTGTAGATGGGCCCAACATGATCTTGTAGGATTAGATGAGAAGTTTCCAAGCATCACGGTATCTGATTAATAGCATGCTGAATTTTGCAGCCATTTGCACTTTGGACCCTTAAGGGATCGATCCGGTTGAACGTAGCTCGGAGCGATTATGCATGTTTGGGTGCGAAAGAGGACCGTTCCTAGCATGAACGTACCCACCCAGATGCATTGAAACAATCCGTTTGGTCACACGAGCTGCAGAACAAAAGTTCCACCACTTTGCAACTTTCAACTACTTGCATTTGACAACTTTTTCCCTGAGTGAAAATTCGCCAGCACAGGAAAATGCCTTCGAGATAGCGAAAACCAAGAGAGGTTATTGTAGATGGGACCAACATGATCTTGTAGGATTAGATGAGAAGTTTCTAAGCATCACGGTGTCTGAGTAATAGCATTCTGAATTTCGCAGCCATTTTGTACTTTGGACCCTTAAGGGATCGATCCGGTTGAACATAGCTCAGAGTGATTCCGTGTGTTTAGTTATGAAGACAATCATCATTTCATCAAAGGAAAATAGATTTAAATGAAGGTTATTCATTAAGAAAAGCATCATGAATGTATGAACACAAGGGAACTGTGAAGGGTCACTTTACATGGAAATGTGCAAATGAAAAGGACAGATTAGAAATGAGTAGTGATCAGTTGTTAAGTACAGTGAGTGTATGATTATAAAGTGCTTTACAATCAAATTCACTCACCACAGTCAATGTCCTATGACTGTCAAGTCTATGTCAATCAGTGTCTCAAGACTCCAAGAGCTATGGTTGTGTATGCAGCAATAGGTCCTTATGAATGTTGAGTCTTCAATTAACTCTTTAAATGTAAACCATGAAGCATTGCAACAAATTTTAAATGTAATATACACATTTAATTGAGGCATATATTAAGGAATATATACATTTGCATGTATTAATTTCTCATGATTTTAATATATCAAAAAATAAAGTAAGTCAATGACAACTATTACAATAGTGATGGAAGAACATCTTGAAAATCTTCCCATTTGTCAATACTTGTAGCAATATATGCAGGGAAATAATCCTCCCATATCCAACATAAATCATAAAATATATCGTACTTGAGAAAAGGACAAAAGGTGTTGCTGCCCAGTTTCATTTTTTCATTCCACCTCAGCTGGCCCAACTATTTGCATTCCATAATGCTTCAAAACATGTACATCCCTTGCTCCCTATGAAAGAAATGGGTAGTAGCCTCTCTTTGGTTGTGTAGTATCATAGGAATTTGGTCCACAAAAAACCTGCAAAAGCCTCTCAATATTAGACATAGACTCACATAAAAATCATTAAAAGAGAAATAACTAAATAATGTCAATCATACAACTGACGAGACCTACTATCACCTTCATGCATGCGAGATAAGGAGGTCGATTGAAGATCCTACAATGGTGATGTTCCCCTTCGCTACTTCATCATCTCTCGATGAACCTACGTATAAATATCAAATATATCACTAAGAGGATTAAAATAAAACGTGTAGCATATAAGAATCCGATAAATCTAGGAGATGGAAAAGAAAGAGAAGATTGACAACTAGAAAATGCACCAGTAACCAATGTTTCTCATACCACTGAACACTTGCACCAACAACCAATGTTGTTCTTTTCTTATATACTTTGACAAACTTCACTATTACCTATAGTCACAATCAAAAAAGGATCAATGACAGTCGTAAATGCATATGACATCAAACAGTAATTGTGAAAAAGCCTTATTGCAAGGTGTTGGTCCAAAAGAGTGATCAATAACATGGCTTTGCAAATTCAATGTGCATACTTAAAAATCAATCCATGGAACCATCTTGGTCTGCTCTAGTCTTTATTGTGTTGAGTATTGCCTCTTGGTCAAACTCACACACTTTCCACAAGTTCTTGTTTGTAGGTCTACCCTTATATTTGATCAAATGAACATTGGTGGCGATGACAAGGTTCGAATAGTGAAGAATTTTTCGATGCGTGTCGAAGTCCTCAAACAACCAAACTACAACATTCTTAAGTGGATACCTTCGAAGCCATGTTCCAGTAACAACCACCGAGCCTATAGGACATTCTATGTTTTCTCCATCTATAATTGGGGACTCCAATCTCTTTTTGGCCTCGATACAACTACACAGGTAATAATCGTACCCTCTTCATTGTCTTCATCTGCAATCACCGCATAAACATTCCCTGCATTGATATGTTCATCTTGTTACATTTTTTTACTGAGCAACATAATAAAACTTGTAATTAAGATATATTACCTGGTTCTAGTAGGTTTGATACATGATCAAAGTCAATGGATTATTGCATCTCTATGATTTGTAGAGCCTTCGGGAGCTGATAAGTGTCAAGTGGGGTTAGACTTCTTATAGACCATTCATCAACCCACTCTGTTGACTCACAATCATTCCATGATTGAAGTGTACATGCATAACAAAATCTTTCCATCTTCCTTGTATGGATAGTCCATGTACCTACTTTGGAGCTTCTAAAAGAGTGTAGCTCGCTTGATCCTGTTAGTGTACAACAATCCTCATATTTTGCAATGTTAGTATCATCTACTAAATGAAAAAATCTACGAACTAAAGAATCACCTTCACTACCTGCACCCACTGAACCATTGCACCACTGGACAATTGATCTTGCATCTATCAACTTTACACTATTTGTGTACTTTAACTCTTCTTGCGCTAGGGATATTTTGATACATGCACCGACTCCATCATGCTCCTCCTTTCCATGCCCAACCTCTGAGAAGTTCCACATATGCTGAACACCACTAATCCTATGCATCTTGCTCAACCAATAAAACATTCTGGCATTCTTGAATTGTGATGTACAATTATTTGACCATATGATATGTTGACTAAATGATATGCCCCTGCTAGCCAGATCGGCATAGAACATATGAAAGCAACCTTGAACAAACTCTATAGAATGTGTGCAATCATCACTGATGTAAAAGTGATACTCCGTCAATACTTTCCTATTTTCTTCTATACTATCATTTGCATGAATGAATGCTATATGTAAAAATATAGCAACCTACGTAGAGTTGTAGTACTATGATTGCACCTCGTTCTATGGTTGTAGTGTGTAGTTCTCAATGAAGTCGACAACTGAAATGATATGATGAAGTGGAAATGTGTCATTGCATAACTTGAACTATGAGTCCAACCATTGTGCTTTGTGTATGTGCGTTGCATAATCAAAAACCACCCGATCACAAAAAATGCCCATAAACTGATACACTAGAATCTTATCACTAACCAATTCACACTTCTTTGCTTCTTTCCAATCTTTTAGACTGTATGCCATTGTCTTATATTTTCCAAATTCCACAATTTTGTCTCCAATTGTGTGTGCACTAGCCATGTGTTGGCAAATTGGAAACTTTTGCATGCCACCACAATGATCACATGTGCCATCCAAACATGATTTTTTGTAAAAAAAATTGACCATCCTCTCTTTCACATAAAATGGAAGACAAAAATTTCCTTCATTGATTTAGGTGGAGGCATTATGTTACATTCCTCCAAAACATTGTCAGTATGCATATCTAGACATATACGTCAATAAACATCATAATGGTTAGAAAACTCAAAATGAAACCTGCAACAAGTAGTGAGTGTGTGATTTATTTTGACATAAAAAGGCTTTAGCATTTCAAAATACCTTTGACATATTTTAATTTCAAGAAACTTTTGAACAAAATCAACAAAAAATTGGGTTTGAGTGGTATCCAAATAATGCATTGGATGTGGCTCACAGTTTATACTACCAATTCTCCTTCTTTCAACATCTCTTTGATTAGGAGAGGTCCTTGTGTTATCCTTCCAATAATTCACAATTAAAGATCTCAAGCCTTGAGCAATTCTTGTGTCTTTCCGTGGCATTCTACCCGAAAATGCCTATAACTCATTGCTATTTGGATCCTCCACTCTTTCACGCCTTCCTTTGGCTCTCATTAGAGATGATCTACTTGTTTTGAAAGAATTAATTTACTTTGTAAGTTTCACCTTGTTCCTTGTTTCACTGCTTAACAGTGTTGTTTTCATCACACCTTGTGTGGCACAACTATCCTTCGTGTGTGAGGTGGAACCCACGCTCTCATATGCACTCATCAAGTTCTTTACAATGGAATTTTCACTTGAGTCATTCAAAACTCTTAGCCCAAGATCCTTCATGGTGGGCCTAAATTTGAGTTGCCTCATCATTTCAACAAATAGTTGGCATCTTCCACCCTCACTTAGCTTTGCAAAAAACAAACTCCATATCCTTTCTGCATATCTCTGACATGTACGTTTTGGAATCTTATTAGGCATCCATTTCAAAACATTGGAATCAATATCAATAAAAAATGTAGGTTTTCAATGCAAAACTCTAGGAGGAGTTCACAAATGTAAATTTGTGTCAATATTGGGAAGGTCAACAACATCGGGGATAGATCGCATACCTTCAATTGGAGGTGCAATTGATGACATACCTTGAGATTGACATGTAAATGATGTTGTACCTCCAACTTGAGATGTCGTTTTTGGATTTCCTTCAAATAGAGATGTGTTTGCTGATGTACTTTCAAAACGCAATGTTTTTGATGGTGTGTCTTCAATTGGAGATGTGATTTCCAATGTACCTGGAAAACCACATGTTGTTGTCAATGTGTCTTCAACTAGAGATGTGCATTGACCTTCACCTATGGCTGATGATGTTCCCCCAAATTTTGTATCCATTCCTGTCCTTCCACGAACTTTCCTTGCCCTTTGTTTTGCAAATTTGTCATCTCTCTTAGATTGCACGGGAATTTGTGGTTGTATGGGCTGCAATTCCTTTGCTTCACAAGTTACATTTTTATATTCTCTTCTCCTTGCATTTTTAACTGCACATTCTTCTGGTGTTAGAGGCTTCAATTTTTTCCTCAGCATAACCTTGAATGCTACATGTGCACAAACACACATAGAACAAAATTAAGTAATGCATTTTACAAAAAAATTGATGCAGAGAGGGGTGGAAACAATTCAATATATCAAATCAATGAGAATCACAAACCTAGGGTATAAATTGCTGCCACCTAAATAAAAACTAGAGACTCTTGTGTTTATTTTTCTCAAAACCAATTTTTTGATTGTCAATAAAGTCATGAAGAATATGGATTCAAAGAAGGGTTTGTGATGCTATATCTTATCATTATTCACTATTTCTTTGGCAATGAGGTTTTCCAAATTAGATTAAAATAAAAAATTTCCAAATTAGTTGAAAAATTAATGAAATATTGTGAATTCCACTAGCCATGCTAGAAATGGACTATTATAAGCAACACAAATAGAATTCATAAGTAAATTTATGTTAAGTAAATGTCATATTTTAATTTTTTTTGTTCTTCAAACTCATAAAAATTGAACTTTTTTATGCAAATCCCATCTAATTCAATGTTGAATTCTAAGTCCAATTGTTATGATTAATAAAAGCATTAAGGAAATTTAGTTTATATTGTCAAAAAAAAACAAATATACTAAATACAAACATTTCAATTTACCAAAATGAATATATTAACTCAGATAATGTAAAATGATGTAGAAACTTCAAAATATCTTCTTCTACGTTGTCTACCATGCAGATTGGTGGTAAAAAGGTGATGGATCAATCATAGATTGGTACAATATGAAGTCAACTACAGAAAAAAAGGCATTTCTGACTTAGATAAAGCGTTGACCCAGACAAACGCATGAGAATGTGGACCTGAATCATGGGGTCAACCCTTATTTTTACCGTTTCAAGGTAAAACCCATTTGGCGCTCACCAAATATGTTCCTCTGAAAAGGAGAGACTTCAGACAGAGGAAGAGCGAGAGAGAGAGGGAGTGGGAGAGAAAGAGAGGGGGAGGGAGAGGGGGTGGGAGGGAGAAACCTAAGAGATAGAGGTTGGGAGGGAGACACCTGAGAGAAGGAGAGGGAGTCAAAGTGGGAGAGAGGGGGCGGGAAGGAGAGACCTAAGAAAGTAAGGTGGGGGGTAAGTGAGGCTTGACAGAGAGGGATTGTGAGATAAGTGAGGCTTAATCCCTCAACCCTCAACCCTTAACCCTTAAACCCTAATCCATAGAGACAGAGAGAGAGAGTGAGAGAGAGGGAGGGAGAGGGGGTGGGAGGGAGACACCTGAGAGAGAAGGAGAGGGAGACAAAGTGGGAGAGAGGGGGTGGGAAGGAGATACCTAAGAGAGTAGGAGAGAGAGGGAGTGAGAGATAGACGGATGGGAGAGATACAAGGAGTGAGAGAGAGAAACTTGAGAGATAGAGAGGGGGTGGAGGGAGAGGGAGTACTCAAGATAGAGGGATTCGAGAGAGATGGAGGTGGTGGGGTGAGATACATGAGACAGAGGGAGAGAGAGAGAGTGGGAGGGAGATATCTAAGAGAGGGAGAGAGAGAGGGAGAAAGACAAAGTGGGAGAGAGTGAGAGAGAGGGAGTGGGAGAGAGAGGGAATGGGAGAGAGATATAAGGAGTGAGTGAAATACCTTAGAGAGGGATTAGGGTAGAGATTTTAATTGCGTTTAAGAGTTTAAGTGTTGAGGGATTAGGGTTGAGGTTATTGGGTTGAGCGTAGAGGGTATAGGGTTTAAGGGTTGAGGGTTGAGGGTTTAGGGTATAGGGTTGAGTGTTTAAGGTTTTAAGGGTTGAGGGTATAGGGTTGAGATATTAGGGAAGAGAAGGTGGGATGTATGGAGGGAGAGATGGAGGGAGAGATGGAGGGAGAAGTGAGATAGAGATAAGGAGAGAAGAGGATGGAGGGACAAATATAGATGAGGGTTGAGGATCCAATTTATAGAGTAGATGGTTGAGAATTGAAGGTATAGGGTTGAGGACCTATATGGTTGATGGTTTAGGGTATTGGTTTGAGCGTATAGGGTTTAAGGGAGATGGGAGAGAGATAGATGGATTGAGTGAGTGAGAGAGAGACTTGAGAGAGGGAGAGGGGGTGGGATGGGGAGACTTGAAAGAGAGAAAGAGGGAGGGAGTGGGAGAGAGATAGAGGGAGGGAGGGTTAAGGGTAGAGGGTAGAGGGTTTAATGGTTTAGGGTTTAAGGGTTAAGGTTTTAGGGTTTAGGGTAGAGGGGAGAGAGATAGAGGGAGTGAGTGAGTGTGTGAGAAAGAGAGACCTGAGAGAGGGAGAGGGGGAGAGGGTAGGAGGGAGAGTCTTGAGAGAGAGAGGGAGGGAGTGGGAGAGAGATAGAGGGTAGAGGGTTAAGGGTAGATGGTTAAGGGTAGAGGGTTTAAGGGTTTAGGGTTTAGGGTAGAGAGAGAAAGAGAGAGAGAGAGGGAAAGAAGGTAGAGATATTGAGAGAGAGGAGGCAAGGAGGGAGAGAGAAATAGGTATAGAGGGACAAATAGGTAGAGAGAAGTAGATATGAAAGCAGAGATAGAGGGAGAGGGAGGGATGGAGAGAGAGGTGAGAAAAAAACAAAGAGAGGTCTAGGTAGATAGAGGTGGGAGGAGATAAAGAGAAGTAGAGGGTAGAGTGTTTAAGGGTTTAAGGGCTAAGGGTTTAGGGTTTAGAGTTAAGGGTAAAGGAGAGAGAGATATAGGGAATTAGTTAGAGAGAGAGAGAGGGAGTGGAAAAATGATAGAGGGTAGAGGGTTAAGAGTTAATGGTAAAGGGTAGAGGGTAGAGGGTATAGGGTTAAGGGTTAAGGGTTAAGGGTAGAGGGGAGAGAGATAGAAGGAGTGAATGAGTGAGAGAGAGACCTAAAAGAGGGAGAGGAAGTAGGAGGGAGAGACTTGAGAGAGAGAGAGGGAGGGAGGGAATTGGAGATAGATAGAGGGTAAAGGGTAGAGGGTAGAGGGTTTAATGGTTAAGGGTTAAGGATGGAGGGGAGATAGATTGAGAGAGTGAGTGAGAGAGAGATAATTGAGAGAGGGAGAGGGGGTAGAAGGGATAGACTTGAGAGAGAGAGAGGGGAAGGGAGTTGGAGAGAGATAGAGGGTAGAGGGTAGAGGGTAGAGTTTTTAAGGGTTTATGGTTTAAGGGTTAAGGGTTAAGGGTTTAGGTTAAGGGTATAGTGGAGAGAGATAGAGGGAGAGAGAGAGGGAGGGAGTGAGTGAGTGAGTGAGAGACCTAAGATTCCCTCTCTAGTTCTCTCTATCTCACTTCTCTCTCCTTCCCTCCCTCCCTCTCTAATTTTCTCTATATCCCCCTCTCTCTCCTTCCCTTTATACTTATCTCTATCTCACCTCTCTTTCTCCCCCTCTCTCTCTCCCTCTCTCTTCCTTTCACCTACCTTTTCTCTCTACTTCTCGCTATCTAACCTATCTCTCTATACATCTTTCTCTCTCCCCCCTCCTTCCCTCTCAATCTCTCCACGTTCCTCCTTATCTCTCTACTTTTCAGCTCCATCACACATCTCTCCACCTAGACCTCTCTATTTTTGTCTCACCTCTCCCTCCATCCCTACCTCTCCCTATATCTCTCCTTTCATATCTACTTCTCTCTACCTAGTTGTCCCTCTATACCTATTTCTCTCTCCCTCCTTGCCTCCTCTCTCAATATCTCCACCTTCTTTCCCTCTCTAATTCTCTCTCTATCACCTCTCTCTATCTCTCTCCTCCCTCTCTACTCTCTCTATCTCTCCCTCCCTCCCCCTCTTTCTATCTCTCTTTACCTTCTCTCTACCTATATCTCTCTCCTTCTATCTATCTCAACTATCCATCTTTACCTATCCCTCCCTCCTCTCTCTCTTCCACCAAAATTTACTCTACATCTCTTTGTCTAGTCTACCCCTATATACCTCTTTTTCTCTCCCTCTCTCTTTCCCTCTCTCAATCTATCTACCTTCCTCATTACGCCTCTACTTATCTCTATCACCTCTATCTCTCCCCCTCCCCTCTTTACTTTCTTTCTCTCTATCTCACCTATCTCTCCCTCCCTACCTCTTCTTCCCTCTCTCCTACTTCTCTTTATCTCCTCCCACCTCTATCTACCTAGACCTCTCTTTATTTTTTTCTCACCTCTCTCTCCATCCCTACCTCTCCCTCTATCTCTGCTTTCATATCTACTTCTCTCTACCTATTTGTCCCTCTATACCTATTTCTCTCTCTCTCCTTGCCTTCTCTCTCTCAATATCTCTACCTTCTTTCCCGCTCTCTCTCTCTCTCTCTCTCTCTCTCTCTCTCTCTCTCTCTCTCTCTCTCTCTCTCTCTCTCTCTCTCTCTCTCTCTCTCTCTCCTGCCCTCTCTCCCCTCTACCCTTAACCCTTAAAACCCTCTACCCTCTACTATAAAACCTCTACCCTCTATCTCTCTCCCACTCCCTCTCTCTCTTTCTCTCTCTCTATCTCACGTCTCTCCCTCCTACCCGCTCTCCCTATCTCAAGTCTCTCTCTCTCACTCACTCACTCACTCACTCCTATATCTCTCCGCTCTACCCTTAGCCCTCTACCCTTAACCCTTAAACCCTCTACCCTATATCTCTCTCCTGCTCGCTCCCCCTCTCTCTAGTTCAAAAAAATCATTAAAAAACCCTAAGGTTTTCCCATTTAAATTTAATATTTTCCATCAAAATATTAAATTTTTATTCATTTATACCCTATACTTTCCTTTACTCTCGTTCAAAAAGGTTAAAAAATGACTTATATCCTATACCGCTGCCCTAAACCCTTTAATTTTTTCTCCCTAC
>CM021108.1:175860387-175917288 GCA_007115665.2 Sequoiadendron giganteum
AAAAAATTATCCGAAAGAAGCACGATAAAATACATGGTGTTAGCTAATTTCTCACCATTGGGATTTTTGAAATTCTAAAAGAAATCTAACCAAAAAGGGGGGAGCCCTTAGGCGCTATGCTATTTTTTTTGATAAAAATGGGACCTGTTTTGAGCCCCCCCCTTTTTGAGACCCTCAATATTCATTAATTTCAAAAAACAATAGTATCTTAGAAACTAGACTCAGAGCACTTCAACTTTTTTTGTTGCCGCATCTTGAAATTTTTAGAATAACTATCTTCATTTTCTCGTGCAAATCAGATT
The DNA here is from genome assembly GCA_007115665.2 of Sequoiadendron giganteum. Classification (NCBI taxonomy): domain Eukaryota; kingdom Viridiplantae; phylum Streptophyta; class Pinopsida; order Cupressales; family Cupressaceae; genus Sequoiadendron; species Sequoiadendron giganteum. The sequence continues at coordinate 175,860,690 of CM021108.1, forward strand.
TTCCTGATTTCAGAAAAAAAATAAAAAATGGCATCTTAAGAGCCAAAATTGTGTCACAGATTGGTGCACTTATCCATCAATTACAACATAATCTTCTTCATTCTTCCAACAATCTCCCCCTTTGGCATTGATGCAAATATGTACAAAAAATTCAATACATTCTCCTCCAATCTCTCCAAAAATATCTCCTCAAACTTTCCAAATCTCTTCCCCTTTGACATCAATGGAAAAGGGTGCCAAAAGATGTAAACATGGTGACATTAAAAATTTTAAAACTTCAAAAATTTCAAGCACTCATCCTTTCAAAGTTCCTTCAGGTAAGAATAACACTTTTCACCTGAAACACCTTCTTGTACCTATCTTTAATAACTTGATATAACTTCTTCCATTCAAGGACCACATAATCCATTCTCATGCATATGCTTTCCAATAGAGCCAACAATTTGAAAGAGGATGACCAATCTACATATGAGCATTGTCTTTCACAATCTTCTGCATTAGTAGGTATTCCAGAAATATGGTCTAACCGGACCTCAACATTCTCTTTAAAATCAAGAAATTATTTACCACATCATCTCTTTCTCTCTGTACAATGATCAACTCATCTTTCAATTCACCAGCTCTCAGTCTTTATTTCCCTTCTTTGTCTTTAAAGATATCAAATTTCTTTCCCATTTTGTTTACCTTAGATTCAATTGCTTCAATCCTACATCTTAAATTATCAACAACAACAGGCCATCGAAGACAATTCTTGTAAAATATCTAAAATTTCTTTGATGCATTTCTTAGTCTCATTCATATGTTTGGCTAACCTCTTCTTTGTTGTAGAACATATATTTTCAACCATGGCTTCCAATTTGCATCCTTCTGGACCTTCAAGCAACATTCTCTCTTCAACTACTTCAACTATTTTTTTTGGCAAGGAATCAAAAACGATTGACACATCAATACCTTTTCAATGTAGATACTCAACTCGAGTATCATCAATCCCGAGTCTATCAATTGGAGAGGCCATATTCCATAACTCACCAATTTTATTCATCTTCCCTTTAACTAGCATAGACCAGATGTCATCTAGATCGGAAGATTTGGATTGAGGTAGAGATTCTTCTTCTTTTTATGTCCCTTCTGGAATGACAATGATGTCTTTGGTGATAACTTTTCTTTTCTTCGATTCTAGAGGGGGATCACTAATGAAAACTTCCAATTCTTTTGTTCTAGAGGAAGAAACTTCCTCAAATCGACTAGATACAACCAAAGCGGAGCTCATATCTTTCTACAAAGAAAATAAAAATGTTTTACATCCACTTACTTTATCTTCCAAGCCTTCCAAGTACCTGTATATTTGTCTTGCAATGGGAATCTCAGATTCCCACTTAACACCTTCCTTTCTTGGTAACGAGTCCATAAATTAGAGTACCAGACATGTAAGTAAGGACCCAAAATGGAAATGGTATCCTTCTACCAATGTCATTCATATGTTTTCGATAATATTTTCAAGAATTAATCCACACATATCAAACTTCTTATGTTCTCTTCCCATTTTATGCACCAAACACACTTCAATGGCCAAAGTAGAGCCATCTCGATTTCTAAAATAAATTTTATAGGAAATTCCATACATGACATACCTAAGTGAAGGGTCGACAATAGTATCAATCAATAGTCCTCGTGCATCTTTGTCCACTCCCGTGAGATCCTCTACTTCCTTGTATTTTATAGTTTTCTTTTTGGGAAGGTCTCCAATTCTACATAACTCGATGACAGCCTTGATCACTTCCTTCATAATGGGATAGGATTTATCCAACACAATATTGCCATCCTTGAATTTACTCAAAAGGAAAAATATGAATTCTCTGTTAGTAATCCGGGTAAATTCTCCCCACATATTCAAACCAAGGGTTTTTATATTCTGTAAGTTGCTCAATTCCAACCCTAATTCCATTTTCTCTATCTTGGGATGATCAAATTCATTCAACTCAACTCCCTTTAGCTTCAGTGAGATATTTCCACTTGATCCTCTGATAGAAGGTTCCATTTTAGCACTTAACTTCTTTGAATTCAACAAAAAATTATTATTATTCCTTCCTCTATGACTGCAAGAGAGAGACTTTCGTCTCTTTCTTTTGAATGTCCACAAAGATCTCTCAGAGATGCTCCAATTTGCCTCAAAAACTATCTAAGAAAGGTTCCAAGTCACTCTTCAGATTCTTTAAATGCTTTAGATGATCAAAATGAATTGCAAAATTTTCTTTATACACCATCATTTTTCCCTAAATCATATTAATTGCAAAAAGCTGACAAAACTTTCTTTCATTCCACTGAGAAACCCTAATTCACTCCATAAAAGAAAATTCTCACACTTTTTCTTCCGGTTTCTTTTGCTTTACCTTTTTTTATCCATTCCTTACAACATATCCACATGTCGACATCAGACATGTTGAAATTCTAGGGGCTTTAAGCGATTTTTTGATAAAGCTCCCCCTAAGACCATGCTAGGTCTAATTCCTAGAGGAATCATCTACACCAGAAGAGGGCATAGATGCATCAGTAGTCTCTGATTCTTCTTTCTTCTTCCATATCTTTCTCATTTATTTCTTAACTTCTTCTTTTTCAATATTTTTCACCGGAGCAAACTTCTTTCCCTATTTACTTCAGCACATTTTTGAAATATGTCTCAGTTTTTTGCAATTGCAGTAGACAACATTTCTTTGCCTTGTTTGATTTACATCAATCCATTTTTTGCATTGATTTTCTTTATGTACAAACATGCTATAGGTATAGAAATAGCCATCAAAATATTGATTTATCCTCCCTCTATTGAATCTATTCATCATTACCCAACTAATCATTTTTTCCCGAGATCTGCATTTAGTAGGTTTATGTTTGATCTTCTTGCATGCATAACATTATCTAGAGAAGGGACCAAAAAACTGATTCATTCTCCTCCTACACTCAATTTCCTTATGAACAAATTTATTACATGAAAAACAAACACCATTGAACAATGGGTACCTTTGAGCATTTTGTTGTCTGATAGGTGGTCTCCTTCCTGAATTTCTTTTCTGCTTCCCTTTATTTTAAGCCTTATGATTATTTACTGGATATGTGTTTTGCATCTTTTCACCATCTTCATTACCTAAGCCACCTTTGTCTTTAGAAGGTGTTTTATTTACATTAACTCATCAATCTTGGTGGAGCTTGTCTTGAAATCATCTTTACATAGTTTAGATTTTTCTAATTTTTATTTTAGATTCATCACTTCTTGTTCAAGCCTTGAGAAAACATCATTATTTTCAAACACTCATCAACTCTCTTCTTTTCATTCATTTTCATCTCCAGTTTGGTATTCTTTTCATTTTATTGTTTTAGTTGCTCACTCACTTCTCTATGTCTCTATTTGAATTTTTTTAACTTCTCTTTCAATTTCTGGATGTGTTTATTTACTTCATCAATATTTTCTTTCAGATCTCTATTTTAAATTTCAGCCTTGTCAAGATATTCAAGGGCAGTCCAGAGTTCTTCCTTATCCAATTGTTCAATCTGCAGGATCTCCTTGAAGTTGTTATACTTTTCTAGAGGAACCAATGCTCTAACAACATTTTTTGAATATTCAAGATACTAAGAGGGGGGGGGGTGGGTGAATCAGTATATTCTCAAACTCATTGAAGAACCGTCATTACTTACTTTAATGCATAGAATAGAGAAGAGCAAAAACAAAGCATTAAACCACACAACATAAGAACACCAAAATTTTTATGTGGAAAACCCAATGAGGGAAAAACCACAATGAGGATTAGCTCACAATATATAGTTGTTTCAATATAGGTTACAAAAGAGGCTCACTTCTAGATACAAAAGCTCACAGCTTACAAGGACTCAATGTCCAAGAGTGCAGGCTCACTACCTACAAAAAATATAGAAACAAAATGGCTTACAACCAAAATATGAACTAATGGAGCTACACAACAAGTGTAGATCCAATTCCTTTAATGCTCAGAGTGATTGCTCGCATGACAAGATACTATTCTTCACCTTTTACATACTTCACATATCAACACGTATACCACTTGCTTCACTTCGCATCCATCTACAAACCATCTTGTATATATATCTAATATATCCACATGCATCAATTAGGTTAGCCTAATTGGATGCAATACATATTTACTTAAAGATAATTTTTGGCTTCATACAAAGCTTCTCCAAAAGTAATTCAACCGAGTGTCATGCAATATTATATCAGCTGGGACCAAAGCTAGGTCACACATATATCCACAATAAATTTTAAACTATTAACTGATTACTAGGTCATCCATTATTAACCTAATAATGAAATGTAATCACCAAAACTGATGCCAACTCACCATTTAATCATATAGAAATGCATACATACACACTTCTAGAGATTTTAAGCCTTTTCTCAAAAACCTTAAACCATAATAATTACTAGAGAGAATATGCAAACCAAAATATCATATCAAACACTAGAGGATGTAAACCTGTTCTATACACCGGTTCAGGGTAACAAACCTATTTGATACCATAAACAACATGGTTACATCGATGACAACATAATCTTCTTCATTCTTCCAACAAGGTCTATAGTTCCTTCTTCTTAGATCTCAGATTCTAAATCTTTTGAATTTGACATGTAGGTGAGTTTCCATGAATATGACAACTTTGTGATGCAACTTTACAACTTTTCACTCCAAATGATCTTCAAGTCTTCAACCTAAATTTTCAATCACAAGTACACAAGAGAATAAAAATTGGCTGATTGTTAGTAAATGGGGGTTTTCCTTGGTCAAACCCCTTGTTGGTAGTTAAACCTTGAAATTAAATGAAATGAAATGGAGGGAAATGTTGAATGAACAACATGGAATGTTACAACTCACCAAACCCTTGCTATGAAGTCTGTAAACTTGTGTGAAATAGCTAGCTTGATAGATATTTCCTTGAATTGCTTGCTTGAATCAAAACACTACATCACAAAGGTTAGCTATAAAATGCACATGATGCAACAATCTCCTTGATATGAATCTTGATTATGGCTCCAAATGCTTGATGAATTGCTCTTGAGTGCTCTCACAAAATACTTGTTATGAAAATGGGGGAATGAACCTTGTATTTATACTTATCTATGGTTAATATCCTGAAATTACACCACAACAAGATGACATATAAATTCATTAAATAAAGGAGGCCAAATCTCAATTAAATGTTGAAAAAAGCTTAAGGGTGACTAAGACACCCAAGTCCTGAACACTTGGGGCACAAACACCAAAAATGGTCCCAAGACCTCAATGGGACAAATATTCCCTAGGTGGTGTGTTATTCCTAACCCAAAAATTAGGGAAACATAGTGAGAATCATTAAATTTTTATTTATCCATTGATGTTTGTCAAGATTTTCTAGGAAAAGATATAGTTTATTAGGCTTTTGGATGCAAAATAGGACCAATTAAGACATAAATGGGGATAAATAATGCAATGTAGGCCCAAGCAAGTGTGAAAATGAAAGGGTGTTCATTTTCATATACTACATTTAGCCCCCACTTTAGTGAGAGAATGAAATTGCTTCAAACTCACACTAAAGTAACCAACCACACAATCAAGAGGGGTTCAAATGTACAAATTTTAGTAAGGTAGGATGGCAATAACCAAGAGGGTGGCCAAGACCCTAGGATTAGGATCATATGGAAGACCAACATAGGCACAAAGGAACACACATTCAGATGATATATGAAGCCAAAACCAGATCACAAACATACACCATCAAAGAAAAGGAAAAAGAAAAAGAAAAATGCAACTAGTCAAGTTTTGACTAGTTGTCCAATGCACTGTGGACTGGGTCTAGGTTGTTTGTCCAAAAGGGTTTACAAGTGGAACATGTTGTCCACTATACAAACAAAGGGCATGCTCACAAGGGCTAGTGAGGCTAATTGTTGACTAGGTGAGCCCTAGTAAGTCCGTATGAATTTCATACCCACATGACTATGATAAGGAAAAAAACAAAATGCATGCTCACAAGGCCTTGTGAAGCTAGTTTTTCACTAGGTGAGCCCTAAGGAAACCATATCAAATCCATACCTCCATGAATTTAATAAGGTACAAAGATGAAACACCAAAATAAAGAGGGATGCTCGAAGGGATTTTCTCAGTTCATGTGAGGTCTTAATCTTAGGGGAGATTGTTCCTAATGTCTCCAAGAGAGGACCAATAAAAGGATAAAAGATTCATGACTTAGGGATAAGGTGTGTTGCATCACTTCTAAGAGGAATGTAATATGCTAATATAGATCACTCTCTTTAAGGATATTACTTCTAATGTCACCACAAAGAGAGAAACACATGACACAAAGTAAGAAAATCACATCAAGGAACATGGAAAAATAAAAATGCAAATGAAATTATGCCAAAGTAATTCCAATGTATGCCCCCACTTTAAAGGAATTTCTAAACACCATGCTTTGAGCAATTACTTTAAAGTAGAAAAACATGGAAAAGAAAAAGGAAAAGAGGGTTTTCCCCTAGAAACACATAAGGGATCTATGGATTCAGGGTCAATATCTATCTTTGTTGCAATGATATTAGAGATCTTGGAACTATCATCATTCCCTAAATACACATAGAAGTTGAAGAATGACACAAAGAGAGTGAAAACAAATAACAATCTTTTGGGTCAACATGGAAGAGACATAGGGTGACTCGATGCCTTGCATCATCCCCAGAAGGAAAACACAAGACAAAAATGAAAGGAAAAGAAAAGATAAGGAAAAATCTTTTGGGTCAACATGGAAGAGACATAGGGTGTCTCGACGCCTTACATCATCCCCAAAAGGAAAACATAAGACAAAAATAAAAATGAAAAGAAAAGATCAATGACAAGCCAAAAGCTTACAACATATAGAAGAATTATTATACAAATACAGGAATGCAAAAAGAGAGGAAACAATAAATAGAACATTATAGGGGATCACATTATGCACATGCAATCACATTAAAAGAAATAAAAAAGGAAAAAAAAAGACTAGTAAATAACATGCGATTCAACCATCTAACAGGTCATCTGCATCCCAATCTTGTTCACGATATGAAAAATGCAGATCACTAGCAAGAGGGACAACGTCAAGTGTTGTACTAGGAGAATTACCAGGCTCAACATATGGTGCATCACTCAGATGAGGAGGATCATCACGGTTGTTATCGTCTAAGCTCATAGAAGGGGAAACTAGAAAATTCAATTTGTTATGCACTTTCTCATCAACTTTAGTTGTTTCTTCATCATCATCCAAGTTAACCACAATAGGAGGATGAATGATAATATCCATAGAAGGTGCAAGTCCTTGTTTTTTTGGAGACATAAGATCTATTTGTTCTAGTAATGGAGGAGGACCATCATTTATTTCTTTTGTCAAGTTCAGATTCCGAGTTTCAATGTTATTCTATGTGTTCATATTTTGAGCAATAGCACGATGTTTGCACCTAGACTCTCTATCATTTCGAATTATTTTATTATGGTTTTCAAGTTGCATTTGTGTAGGAGTGCGTTGAGAAAAAATAGGTTCATTTTCTTCTTATGAGGGAAGAATGAAAGAAACAATGGAAGGTTGTTAAAACACTTTCTCTTTCACTTTATAAATTTTCTTAGGAGGCAGATTAAGACTTGTTTGGTTTTCTCTTGGTCACTTGTAGGAAATAGGTAAAGGATTTTGGGTGGTTTATTGGAAGGGCTTAAGGCTCAACATTGTTTTTTGTAAATGGTGGAGGTTCAAGCATGGGTGGAGAAAAATTCTCAAGAGATAATTTGGCTATGCATTTTGAATTGAACTTTTGGTAGGATAGGAAAAGGAAGTCCTCGGGAGGTGTTATAGATTCCATGGGCTCAGGCAAAAAATAATCTAAGGAAAAAATTCCATGGGAAGCTGGAGGTCTAAATCTAGTATGGTTCACAGTGAATATCTCATTGCCAATTGGAAAATTTAAGCACTTATGAACAATGGATGGGACCACATTCATGGAGCGAAGCCATTTGTAGCCTAACTTCACATGAAATTGATCTGAATTAGAGATGATAGACAATGGTACATTTAATTTCTTCTATCATGCTTGTAAATGAAGTGATCGAACCCATCGTAGCATGAGAAAAACCATCATGAATTTTAATCCATGCTTTCGGTTTATCATATCTATCTTGGGTAAGTTCATTCACATATAATATTTCTTTTGTGATAACACTCTCTCCATAGATAGGATCAATTAAAATCCCAAGAGTGGGCCTATTATTGATTCTATCAGCTATGTAAAGAGGACCATTAGGTGCATGTTCAATTGTTTCTTCAGAATAAAAAGTAATATCAATAGGTATTTTTGTTTTTTGTTTATGAGGCTCAATATCAATCACTCTTGTCATTGTATTAATAGGACTTTGGTCATTAGTATCCCTAGGACTTTGTTCATCATTATCCATAGGATTTTGTTTGTTATTTCCCATGTAATCATCATTTGTGTCAACATTCATTACATCGGGCTTAGTGACACTACACTAGTAGAATTTGGCAAATAAATGACTAGGTGACTAAAAATTTGTCACAACAACTAAAAATAACTAAATTCTACTAACTGTTTGCAACTAAGCTATAAATGAGTAAATAAATGAGTAATTTGGTTGTTGACTAAAAATTATTTAGTCACACAAATAAAAATGACTAAATAGTTAGTCATTTATTTAGTCACAATCCATTTGAATAAATTAGTTAATTAATCAAGAATACAACCCACCAAAATACTCTCAAACTTTCATCAAAATCTTATTTTCAGGTGTAGCTCACCAAAATATAGTTTTCATTTTAAGAAACATACTCTAAAACCTTCGTCAAAACCTTATTTTCAGGTGTAGCCCACCAAAATGGAGAAGTGTTTTAGTAAAGAATGACATAAAATGGTAAGGAGATGTGTGTGAGAAGAGGCATATGATTCATTGTTGCTAATCTCATTCCTTCTCTACTCAACAAGGGTTACATTATTCATGCTACTATTTGTAATCCACATATTTAATTGACATATATTTGTATAATATCAAATTCCTTTAGATGCTTTTCAAGTATCAATGTATCCTATATAGGGTTTACAATTATTTCTTTTAATTTTAAAAATAAAAAAATCAGATGCTTTTGAAGTATCAATGTATCCTATATAGGGTTTAGAATGATTTCTTCTAATTAAAATAAATAAATAAATGATTTATTTTCCTATGATTAGATAATGTGAAGATCTCCTAAATCTACCCCAACACACTATGCTCTTTTTCACTCTATTCATTACTCTAGTTGCTAGGGTTTTTCATGTGACATCTTTAATATCTTCATGATAGTGGATTTTAAATAGATCTCAGTCTTTTCTTTAATCCTTATCATGGTAACCCTTGAGTTCCATAATCTAACTTCAATCTCTTCTAATAATGTTGTCTTAAGCTAGATGGCATAGTATGAATATAAAGAAAGTCCTTCATACCTACCATTGTTCCAAACCACCACTCACTGCCTTGCTTAAAATGTTGCCTCCACAAGAACAATAGCATGTTTTCAAATCATGGTTTTTAGTGATTACTACTTTCATCAAGATACAATGAGATTTTTTTCTTCAAACTCAAGGCATTATGCAAGATAACATTGTGAATTGTTTGTTTTGTACAATTTGATTTTCTTTCACATTTACTACTTTTCTAACTACCTTTGAGTTTGGATATTGCACCCTCAATTGCAATCTCAAACAACTCACTCACTATCACTTGAATATTCCTTTCATGAGAATCCTTCTATAAAATCAAACTATGCCCTATAGAATTCCTACTTACTTACTACTGGGGACTCATTATTTCATGGTATTGTGGGTCTTAAGATCCTTCGGCCTTATTGTCACTACTTCACAGTCTACAAGGTATTATTCACTATTCTCCCATCTTTGAGGAGTCTCAAAACACTGCTCAAACATGCAATCCACTACCTCCATTATATAATGGCTAAGGAAAAACATTAAACCTATTATTACCACTATTACTTCATTTGGACATTCATTCCATGATTTCATTTTCCTTTACTAACACTACCAATAGCATTTGAAAAAACCTTAAGGTCAACAAGGGGGTAAGGAAACACACTATTAAAATCTCCACTTTACTATGCAAGGTTTGACCTTTATTATCTTGTCATTGCTCAACCTCTTTTTTTCTGTCATACCTAAAGTGACTATCATTCTTCTTACCATAGATTGCATTTACAAATGCCACTGAGCTACATAGTGTGCTTGTTATTAGCTAAAATCTTTAGATTGCAAGATTTTGTTATTGGCTACAATGTCTCAATATTTTTGGTATTGCAACCTTACTAGTCCACTAGAGTTATGGCTTAAGTTTCTATGGATGCCTAGGGTTTTTACCCTAGTCATGCTATTACAAATTCTTCTATTGGTATTAAAAAAAACCTTAAATCTTGGTTCAGAAAATCAGTTTTCTTGACAGGGTTGAGGTATAATCTTGGATTGTATCCTAGAGTGTGGGAAGCTTGTGTTTGATCATTAAGGTATGCAAACCTGATCAAGAAAATGTATCCTATATATCTTGGGTCTTGCTTTAATTATTTCCATAATGGTTATTGGTAGATCACATTATTATAGTTTGTGGTAACCCAAGATTGCATTCAAGTATGTAGCAAACTTAGTTTGTAGTTTAATTTGTACACTTTTAAGTAACATTCATAAGGTTTAGAAAATCTTTATCACTCTCTAGAATAGCCCATTAAACATGGGTTGTGCTTGAATATAGTACATAATTTATATACCACAACCACTCTGCATATCAACTAGAGTTATAATCTCTTTATTGCAGCAAGAAGTAATCACTTTTAGTTAACTCTTGCTAACATACTTTCAGAATAAATGTTTGATTGCTTTACTTCGTGTGAAGAATTTTTTTTTTCTTATAATAAATTCATTAAGAGTTGTAGTAGAAAGCTTCTTGTGTTGAAACCCGTCTTTTAAACTTGCTTTAAGCTACATTTAGGAGGCTTCATGGAATTTTTGTGATTTATATAACTTTTTTTTTTATAGTAAATGACATTAGATTCTTTTTTAAACTGAAGTGATTTATTAATTATGGTTTTACGATGATTAAATGTTCTATTTAGAAGGTGTGAATATGTGGAATTTTTATGTGAAAGAAGAATAGATATCGATGCAACATTTGGGTATGGATGGTTTAGGAAAACTTGGATTGCTATCTATGACATACCCAAGTTGGAGAGTACTCTTAGTTCACCTAAAACAGTTCTGGGTGTTTTTGCTCTAAAGCAGAACCTAAGTATAGGAATTTTTGAATATCTGATAGAGGAAGTTCCTACATTCTAAAGATAAAATCATAAATCTTCCAGTCCAATTTCACATCCAACCTGAGATCTTTAATATCCGATAGAGAATGTTTGTACGTTCAAAAGATAAAATCATAAAATTGTACAGGCCCAATTTCATATCCAATTTGAGGTCGTGAAGCTCCGACAAAGGAAGTTCCTAAATGCTAAAGATAGAATCATAAATTTTATTGGTCCAATTTGAGATGCAATTTGAGGTCATGAAGCTCTGACAGAGACAATTCCTACATTCTAAAGATAAAATCATAAATTTGCTTGGTTCAATTTGAGGTCCAATCGTAAGGATTTTTCTTTTTAATTATACTTTCTAAAATTTGGATTGATACAAATTTTTACTTTAGAATTATGGTATTTATTTTCTTCTAATTTTTTCAACCCTTATTTTAGGGAAGAGATATGAAGAAGGTTACTTCAGATGGAGACTACACTTTTCTGCTATAGGTTATGTCAAGAAACACCAGAAGCTCAGGTACTATCATACTCAGGTACAAGAGAGTTTGAGGTGAATTACACTTATCATTTTATGCTGATATGGATATGTTCTAGCTAAGAGTTAATTGTTGTAGCATAATACATAGGCTAAATAGTTATTCATATACCATTGTTTCAAATCTAAATTTTTATACCTTATTCTAGGATAAAATCATAGAGGGGAGTCTATGCATAAGACACCATTGTTTCAAATTCAAAATTGTTGGCTCTTTAACAATTGTTTGCTTAATTTATTTGATCTAAGATAGCCTAATGTATAGAAGATTCTCTCAAAATCATAGAAAAATCCTTTATTTTGAGATGACTATTCAAAAAAAAATCCCATCATAACAAGGAAAAAAAGTATCAATCATTAACCTAAACTCTACAAGAGTTTCATCAAATTCTACTTTTCCACTTTCTTTTCCATTCTGAATTTTATTCTCAATTTAATCCATGAAGAACTTCCTCTACCTATAGATCCTCTTGTTAGCCATAACTTTACCAGGTGTTGAGGATAGCTTCGAGTTTTTACCCAAGAAACAATTGACAAAATTCGGCCTTACTAGATCAAAATATGGTAAGGCCAAATTTTGTCAATTGTTGCTTGGGTAAAAAATCGAAGCTATCCTCAACACCCAGTAAAGTTATGGCTAAAAAAAAGATCTACAGGCTGAGGAAGTTCTTCATGGATGAAATTTCAAAAAAAATTCAAAATGGAAAAGAGAGTGGAAAAGTAGAATTTGATAAAACTCTTGCAAAGTTCAGGTTAATGAGCGATGCTTTCATTCATTGTTATTATGGGAATATTCTAAACAATCATCTTGGAATAAAGGATTTTTCTATGACTTTGAGATCATCTTCTATACTGTAGGTTGTCTTAGATCAAATAGTTGAAGAAAACAATTGTGAAAGATCTAGTTATTTTGAATTTGAAACAATGGTAAATGAACAACTAAATGAACAACTACTTATCCTATTTTCTATGCTAAAAAAATTAATGAGATGTTAGAATATATCCATATCAGCATAAAATAGCAGGTGTAATTCACCTCAAACTATGTTGTGGTAATTACTTTGCAAGGAAGTTTGCACTCCATGAACATTCTCTGTGCACATCGGTATTTTTCTTATTATCTCGATCTCCTTTGTGATCAAAAGAATAGTGAAGTTCATTGCATAACTCATGACCATTTTGTAGTGCTATGATCGAGTGCTCTTTTACTTCTTACTTGCTTTTTTCTCAATCACCATGTGCAAATGACTTAGAGGAAAAATCTTTGCAACCATTTGATAGTAACTTTCATTGTTTCTAGACTTTTTGTTATGATTCAATCACTATTTGATAGTGTTCTTTCTTTCTCAGTCCTATAGGATAGAGGAAAATTTATAGTTTATAACTTTATAACAATGGTAAATAGATACAGTAAAGATATTTAAAAATTTAGAAGTGGATTTTTTTTAAATTGCTATTTAGCCTATTTATCATTTTTATAACTTAAAATTATTTAAGTTATTTGAATAGCTAAACTTCATATTATAAATTTTTAAAGTACAATAGAACTAGGTACTTCAATGATTACAATTTTTTTTTAATGAAAATTAGTAAATTATTATTGATTTAGCTTTTCCTTTCGTGTGTTTAAAGGGTTATTTCTTCCATAACTTGTTAGGCCTATTTTGGATTCTATGAAAACAGCAAAGGGAGTTCCACATCTATGTCTAAATAAGGTGATGGCCTATCCTTCTATGATGAAGTTTGCAGGATACACCCAAGAATAGATCTAAAAATATTAGATTTTTAAACCTTCAAATCTTTGAGATCGTTGCAAATTTGATTTGATTTTTGTACAATTGAATGGATCTAAAAAATTGTTGCTTTAAAATGACGTAAATGAAAATGTTATTTGTTTAGAATAATCTAAGGATGTTATTTTTCACTTGTACAATTTTTTTTGTCTACCTTAAGATAACTGTTAAAATTATCAATTTTTTAATCATAATATTTCATTATATATTTGTATTTTGTTAGACTATATTGGATAGTTAGTGGTTAAGTTTTTTTTTTAAAATAAGTTCAGCATAATATACTTTCCATGTACTTCTTTTCATCACTTTTAAATCTAATTTTTTGTTACTTTTTGGTACTATTTGTGATCATAAAAAATAGAGATGATTTCAGTCTTTGTGAAATATTTTCACACATGTTTGAGATCTCTATAAGGTGATGATAAAATCCCTAGGGTTTGGTAGGGTTTTGAGTATCCTTATTGTTTTGATGGTAATGTTTTCATGAAGTTCTCTCCTTGCCCAAATATAGTCACCTGAGAAATTTCCATGATGCTCTTAACTATAAATTAATTTTTTCTCCTTCTCACTATAGGTCTCATTCTTCAACTCTACCAACTGCCCTTCCATCTCATTGTCTTTTCATGCTCTTTCATCTATTCTCTTATGAATTTATTCTTATGATTCTGAAAGCTATCACTAGGTTTATTATGACTATTAGGTCTTTGATGGTATATGATTTTCTACTATGGAGTCTTAGATTTTCATACTTTTGATGACAATTATCCAAGGAAGTTTTCTCACTGAATTAACCCTTTGTATATTCTCCATTATGCATTGAAAATTCATGGTTTCTAGTCAACTATTTATTGGTGTAACCATTGTCATGTTTCTTGGGACTGTCATCCCTATAGGATAGTTTCCTTATAGATCTAAATGAAATTTATAAGGTTCCCATAAATATTGACAAGTTTCATAAGACTGTTGTGACAAGTTTCATAATACCACCACACCGCAAGAGCGAAGAAGACATGGTGTGGTGTAGCGGTAACATCCCACATTACCATGAAGGCTAAGCAATAAATATGCAGTATGGCAATAAATAAAATACTTCTCTCGCATCCCCATAAGAGCCAAGAAGACATTGTGCAATGTAGTGATAACATCTTGCATTATCGGGAAGGTTGAGTAATAACAGTGTAGTGTAGTAGTAACATCCTATATTACTGCGAAAGCTGAGAAATAATGGTGTGCTACAGTGGTAACATCCCACATCACCACAAGGATCATGTCAAAAATGGTGTGGTATCACAGTTAAACTATAAAACAAAATATCACATTTCTTTGAGGCATTTTTTTGAAACAGTTCACTTTCCTTGCGTATATTGCTTCCACATTTTAACTAATTTCTAGAAGGGAACTTGTAACTACAAGATATGACAAAAAAATCCCTACTATTATTCTTTGATGGATGTCCCTTCATTATTAATGGATATCTAATGTAGTGCACATTATTATAGTGTAAGCCAATTTTTTTTATTGTTTTCTTTAGCATCGCCAATATTCGCACAAGAACATTGTCCCGTATTTAAAATGATGGAAATGGTTCACATCTCTCAGAATAATTCTCTTGCAACAATCTTGGAGATGAATTTCGATGTAGTGTGAAAATCAAAACATACTCGAAGTTTCTTAACAACTCTAATAGTCGTATCAAGGGCCATGTTTAACAAACCAAATGAAATTGCCAACCTTTCACTATGGTGGCAAATAAATGATTCTTTTTTCTTCTATTCCACAACATTGAGTAAATGTCTTGAATCTAGAAATACCCACCTGCCTTCATTTTCCAAGTCAATTTCATGAATTTTACATAGGTCTCCCACGTTTGTGGATGTGATATATCTCCTACACAAATAAGCATGTACCATTTATGCCCTTCAATCCAACTACATGCAGGTATCTTTTTAATCCATCTATCTTTCATCAATCTCCTTACAATTTGAACCTCACCACACCTGATCGCTTTTACATAGATGTTTTAGAGAAGAACATAAGTTGCAGCATTTTTAGGATCTAACTAAAAAAGTAGTGTTGCTAGAATATTCAGCCTATATTTATATATGATCCATAGGAAGCAAAGGTTTAAATAACATCTCAGTAATAATGTTTAGGGTGTCCTCAAGATAGATAGCATGGGCATGAAGGTCAACCATGCATACATAATGATCAACCATATATGTAATTTAATAAGGGTTATTGATGTATGAACTATGTGTAACCCTCATCCACTAAACCCGCATGACTACATGCATCTAGAACACAAGAAAAGAATACAATTTCGATGTTCTAGAGTGCTTCATTAATTCAAATATTTTGAGAGCTTCCTTGCAAAATCTATTTTGTGCACATTATTCAATCATATAATTTCATTCCATGAGATGAAATTTCTTTGAGGCATTATGTCAAACAATTCATTTTGTACTACATTTTGTTGTCAAAACTTTGGTAATTATGGTTAGTTTCATTACATTCAAATTCTAAAGTTTGGGAAATTATATATAGTAAATAGATTGATGGTTGTTTGGATAGTAAAATTAGCTTTCTTAGAAGTTAACTGAAATATCTAGAAGGGTTATTTTAATTAAAGTGGATTTTGTGGTTATTTTTGTAACAATGATTTTACAGTGCAACTAGCTTGCTATTTTCATTCAAGATACAAGTCATCAGAGTCAAGCACATACCAAGAAGATAGTACTCTACTTCAAACCCTCAACCTCACTTAGTTTAGTCTACTTACATGTGGATATTAAGGAAGTTGCTAAGAAATTAATATATATCATATTTTGTTTGTGAAGGAGAATCTTGTGAGATTCAATATGGCAGTGGATCAATATCCAATTTCTTAAGTAAAGATGATGTCATAGTTTGGAAACTTATTGTGAAACATTAGGTTAGTAATTTTTGGATGTTAAGGCTTCCCAGTTGGATATCAAAGATATTTTCTCATCAACTTAATTTGGAATTTATGTATAAATGGATTCTTCCATGGTGTAGGTCCTTACTCAGACAACACATGAACCAGGGTTGACATTTTTGTTGTCTAATTAAGTCTGATGGTATTCTCGGGCTTGGTTTCTAGGAAATTTCTATTGATAATGTTTTTCTAGTCTGGTTAGTGTTGATAGCCTTCATTCTATAATGTCAACTTCATTCTATATTTTAAGAATATCACATTTCTTAAAATTTGAACAAGGTTCTAAAATCAAGAAATCAATATGCATATTTCAGGCTTATGTTGAACACTATGTTTAAAGCATTTGTTGACAAGGCTAAAAATTTTTAAATGATTTATCTTTCTACTATTTTTTATTTTGTAAACTTGCAATATACAATGCACTTTTATTATTTTTGAATTGAGACTAATAGTAATTTTATTGATTGTATTGAGGCACAACTTCATTCATGGCAGAAAAGGTAACAACTTGTTGCTCATATCAGATGACACATTGCATATAAAGGAGGAAAAATGATAGTTGGGCTATTATTGACTTCATTGAAGGAGAGAGCTTTATATATGGGACATGATCAACACTCTCCTTCTTGGATTATACATGTTATAGCTTGCTCTAGGAAGATTTCCCAAATTGTAAAATTTTTAAGAGATGAAATAAACATGTGCTCACATTGAAGGGCTTCAAGCATGTGTTTCCATATTTGCAAAAGTTTTCTAGAGAATTTTATTTCTTGCAGTCATTTCTTTGCACTATTTTAACTCAGATTTTCAGTCTTGTGACTGAAAAATAACAATTGTAATACTCTATTTGTAAGCTGTAATTAGAGCACCTTTCTTTTATTGATAAAGTTCACCAATTTCTCCTTCTCAATGACTATATCATTGTGTGCAATTTATTATTGATGTGTATTTCTGTGTTTAATGCTAAAATCCTCAAATATAAATCAATTAAAATGACTAAATATACTACTAATTGACATCAATTAATAATTAAATTGACTAAATATACTACCAATTGACAAAAATTAGTGAACATTGAATAAAAAGGACTAAATAAGAGATTAGTTAACAATAATCAATGACTAAATATATCAGTGAATAAAAATATGACAAAATAAGTGGCCAATTAAATATATCAATGAATAAAAAATGTCTAAATAAGTGACAAAATTACAACAATCAATGACTAAATCAACAACTAAATATATTAGTGGAAAAAAAAAGAATTTAGAAATAAGTGACCAAATTACAACAATGAATGACTAAATGAAAGACTAAATATACTACCAAATTGATCAATCAAAACAACCAATAAATTACTAAAAATGGTTTAGTCATCAATTTGGTCACATTATATATGATTGGAAATAAACTACTAATGGTCACATGACCAAGTTCAATCATTTATAAGAAGTTTTTAGTAGTTTTTTCAGTCATATATTGATGTTTATGTACTAGTTCTAGCCTTAACAAATGAACTATTGTGGTTAGGCATGGGATTGGTAAAGATTTACAAGGTTTGTCTAGGAGGAGATATAGATTTATTAGCTTTGTCATTCACACCTCCAATTTGGATATGATTGGAAGCAATGAGGTCTTGCACGATATGTTTAATATTCTTGCAATGTTCTGTGTCATTTCCTTTTTGTTGGTGATAAGCACAATAGGTATTGTGTCTAAATCTCAGAGCTAACAACTTGCTAGGGTCAAGAGGCCGAATAGGAAGTAATGTAAGCATGTTCTTGTTTATTAGCTGATTTATGATATTTTTAAGTGTGTCAAGTAAGGGAGTGAGTTACCTTTGTGGATGCAAAAATATATAACGATTACTCTTTTTTATAGCTTCTACTTGGGTATCAACTTGTTGGGTAGGTTGAGAGGTAGAGTTTAGTTGAAGGAAAAAAAAAATTGTCTTCTGAAAGGCTGGTAGGTGCTTTGGTTTGAAGGTTCAGACTTTTCAAAATTGGTAGAGGTGGATTTAGGTTCACAACTACCTACAAAATTATAATAGTCTCAAAGGACAGTGCACAAGTACAGAAAGGAAGGGAATTTCATCGTGGTAATCTTGTCTCTTATCTTACTTTGTAAATTCTCTATGAACATCTTTTAAAGGTGGGAATCAAGAATTTGGGAATAAAGTGATGCTAACATGAAATAAAGTCAGTTACTTTTTCATTCTCTTTTTTCTTGCATCTCATCAAATCATCTAATGTCATTTCAAGAACCATATGCACTTGGAAATGCTTAATAAAGGCTTCAAAAAGTTCACTGAATGAATGAATTAAGTTATTCAGTAATGCAGAAAACCAGTCCAAGGCAATGCCTTTTAAGGATCAAGGAAAAAGCTTAGCCAAAAGTTTGTCCTCAAGGATAAAGTCACTACACAAAGTAGTAAAGGAATTAAAATGATTAGTAGGATCTCCCTTTCCTCCATATTTCTCAAATGTAGGCATCTCTATACCTTGTGGCATTGAAATTCTCAATATCTCCAAAGATAGTGGGTTTCTTTTGACATAGTATTAAGGTGGACCATTTTGATTTTGGTTTATGGTGGAAACTTGATGTTGAATGGATGAAAGCGTTTGTAAAAGGTGGTTAATGATAGTATCATTGCTTGTTGTTTGAGATGGAGGTGAATATGGTGTTGGTGTTTATATGCTTGAAGGTCCAATGAATGGATTTATTATGGGAGCAGATATAATATTAGATGCCACATAAGTATAAGGAGCACTAGTGGAAATTTTTAAGGTAGGAAGGATATTGCTATTTGGTAGCATCATTTTGGTCACTTGAGGATTGGTATAGGTGGGAATTGAGGTTATGGTTGAAGAGGGAGGCGTGTTATTTCCTCCTTGTCTTTCCACATTGTTTGAATTTTGAGTACTATTGGTGGTGGGAGGAAGGTGTTTTCCAAAGATTTGAGCTATGTTACACACAATCCATAGTCCTTCATCAATTTCCATCATGTGGTGAATACTATCTATGGTAGGTATAATAGTGTTTGAAATGTTTTCAGTACTCATACTATCTTGTAACTAAGCTAAGTATTCATGAATTTTCATTATGTTTTCTTGAGGGATATGATCAACCATTATTTGAACACTTGGTATAGCACATGTAGGTAAGGTAGGCATAGCAAAAGAGGTGTCAATGGTATGGTTCATACGTAGTGAACTAATACCAACACTAGGAGTAAGAGAGATTGATAACCCAAGATCCACAACATGTTTTTTATCATAGGATGCCATGAGTCTCGCACTTCATCTAACCACAATATTAGTAGTAGGACACACAATAGTATAGATCATGGAAGGGATAAACCAAAGAAAGTGCAATGAACACAATATCATATGCTTATAATTACACTTGAAATGAAAGATATTGGAATAATAGCAATTTTGCAAACTGAAATAGAAAACTGAAGGCAACAAATAGAAGCATAAAAAAGTAATTGCAAACCCTAAAAATCTAGAAAGTCAAAGTCAACAAGGACTAAGATGCTAGTAAGGGCATCTTGGTCTTACTGGTGTGATTTTGAGGTTCTAGGGATTGAAATAGACAAAAAAAAATAGAGAGGATTCTAAGATAGAAACCCGAAAAGGGACTAAGATGCTAGGAAGGGAATTTTATTCCTTGCAGAGGTTTTTGTCAGAAAAAACAATAAATTATGGATTTTCTATAGTTTTCACAAGTTACGTATTTAGGGACTTGGAAATAGAAAACTATGCAAATGAATGCAAGAAAAATGAACTAGTGACAAGCAATTGAATGTAATTTTTTTAATTTTGAATGCAATGAGAATGTTTCTAAATGCAATTAGGATGATTAACAATGAAATTTTTAGTTTTTGAATGAGATAAGATGATGCAAGAAAGAAAAAATGCAACCTATATGCACTTTCACTAATGCAAATATGAGAAACCCTAGATGTAATTTCACCAAGTATGAGAAACCCTAGATGCAATTTCACTAATGCAAGATGCAATGCAAGAATGAATGAAACCTAGATTTAAATGGAATCGAAATCAGAAAATGAATGCTCAAAGAAGTCAGGTTAACCAAAATCAACTGTAAGGAAAATAGGGTGTGGGTGTTCACCTATCTAACTTAGGTCATTCAGTATTGTCCTAGGGTCCCAAATTGGATTGACTATCAACCTCAAAGGTGATTCAATTCTCAATAGGGAAGGACCTAGGATAGGTTATTTTAAGCTTCGGGGGGTTCACCACAAATAAAAATATTGGTAAATAAAAATAAGCATTCAACTCACAAAACCTAATAATGCAAGTTAAATGAATGATGAAAATAATGAAATTATGCAATAGCAAGTTAGGGTATGTGTACCTGGAAGTTCTAGAAATGCAATGAGGATTCTGGAAATGTGAAAATATTATCAAAAAGTGCTATGGAGGACTAAGACACCCTTACTATTGTCTTAGTCTCACTACTATTTTTTGAGGAAAATGTAGAATCTTTAGATGTCAGAACAAGATCTAAAGGAATTTCTAAAAAATGACCTGAGGAGGACTATGATGCCCTAGGTGGCGACTTAGTCCCATTCTAAAATTTTGAAATCTTTGAATGTGATCCTAAAGTCCAAGGCCTACACTTCCTTCTTCTCAAATCTCAGGTTCTAAATCTTTTGAATCTGGCATGTAGGTGAGTTTTCGTGAAGATGAAAACTTGATGATGTAACTTTACAAATTTACAAATTTTCCCTCCAAATGATCTTCAAGTCTTCAACCTAAATCTGCAATCACAAGAACACAAGAGAAGAAAAACTAGTTGATTGTTAGTAAATGAAGGTTTTCCTTGGCCAGACCCCTTGTTGGTAATTAAACCTTGAAATCAACTGAAATGATGAATGAATGACATGGAATGTTATAACTCACAAAACCCTTGCTATGAAGTCTGCAAACTTTTGTGAAATGGCTAGCTTGAATGTAGCTCTTGAATCTAATGAATGCTTGATAGATATTGCCTTGAATTTATTGCTTGAATCAAAACCCTACATCACAAAGGTTAGCTATAAAACACACATGATGAAACAATATCCTTGATATGAATCTTGTTGATGTCTCCAAATGCTTGATGAATTTCTCTTGAATGCTCTTGTGAACTTAACTATGCTATGATGAATGCTCTCACAAAAAACTTGTTATGAAAATGAGTGAATGAACCTTGTATTTATACTTATCTATGCTTAATATCCTGAAATTACACGACAAGCCAAAATATGAATTCATTAAATAAAGGAGGCCTAATCCTGCCAAAATTTGAAATTAAATCCCCAAAAAATCTTAAGGGGGACTAAGATGTCCTAGGTGGCATCTTAGTCCCAAGTCTTGAAAACTTGGGGCATAGACTCCAAAAAGGGGCCCAATTAATATTCCACTAAAAAGGAGGTCCCAAGACCTCTGGGGGACAAAGACGACCTAGGTGGAATTTAATCCCCAACCCTAAAATCAGGGGTGCTCAGCCAAAATCATTAAACTATCATATATGCATTGATGTTTGTCAGGATTTTCCAAGAAAATATATAGTTTATAAGGCTTTCGGATGCAAAAAGGACCAATTAAGACATAAATAGGGATAAATAAAGCAATTTGGGCCCAGGAAAGTGTGAAAATGCAAGGGTATGCATTTTCCTATACTACAATATGTTGAGACGGTTACTCTTTGATGAGGATTTCAACATATTGACTGAGGAGCCTACACCTAGCTATGGATGTGAATCCATTATGGATCTAAAGACAAGATTGTAATTTCTTGGTGTTGTGTGCAAATTACAATCTTGTATCCCACTCTTGGTCTACTTAGCAGGTGAATGATCGAAAATGTATTTTCCACCTAAAAATCAGATGTATTCTTTATTTTGTATCTTGTCTTCTCATATGAGTTAGTCTTGAATATAAATATTAAAAAGTTTTATTAAGAGGAAGATGCATGGTTTATGGGTTTCTGTTGTTCTCCTTATTTTGGTCTTGAGGTACAGATTTAGTTCTGAGGACTTATTTGGAGAGGTAAAGGAAATGGTTTATGGCTTTGGGAATGTTCCATTTGTTGTGGGAATGGTTGGTTGGTTTGATCCACTCAATATGAGAGGTTTACATCTATAGTTTCCATATTTTTATTTCATTTAAATGTTAGATGTTGATATATTTTTAGTTTGTTAATGGTGAAGGAGATCTTACTTTACACATCTTAGTACATGTTAGTGTGGAACAAGGATATGGTTTGCTTTGTAGGTTCTCTCTTTGGTCATAGTATTCTTCTTGGATGTTTGGTTTTACATGGTTGAGTGTGGAGAACTTGAGAGAGCTATTAAGTCTAGTGGTGAGAGAGGTATTGTAGCATATTTGTTTGCAAGATCTACATATCATTGTATATTTCCTTGACACTATGTAATAGAGGAATTAGCCACATCCTTTATTTAAAGTACTATAGATAGAATTGATATGCCTTGATCTATTTTTAGATTTGACATTACTCATATACTGGGAGTTTCTAGATGTATGTGTGGTTATCCTCTATGACATCTTGGTTTGCTATTTATTGATGTTATGATGATTTTGCATGTTTCATTGGATTGGGATCTATGAGTTATGTAGTTGTGTGGGTTGATCACCCATTTTATTACAGTGGGATGACTTAGAGATGGACTATCTATATCCATGAGATTATTTCAGTGTTTATGAGAAATTTTTAGTTTTACTTTTATGTGGTTATTTATTCATTGGTATGTTGCATTTAGATAGGAAGATGGATACACAGAGAATTGATTGAAGATTTTGGGTAGGTATATTTATAGAATGAATTCTTATCTATGTTTGGTATACCTTGGTTTGAGGTATGGTTATCTTGTATGGGTTGGAATTTCTTGTGGTTTCTATTCTATGTGGTATGAGTAAGGTAGCTACTCAGAGCCATTGTTCTAATTTAATTTTATGCTCATGTTCATGTAAATATCAATGGAATTTTTAGTGTCACTTGATATGTTTCACCTTGGCATGTTCCTTTTTCTTCCAGAGGTGTCATGTTGGAGGATGTGAATTATTTTCTTATTTGATGGTGGGTTATGATGGTTTATTTTGTAGCTATCTTGTTGGAGCATGATAGTATGGTGAAGCTTTAGATGGTGCATGTTTGTCTAATGGATTGTTTTCCCTTATTTTTTATTCCTATGGTTGTACTTACAATGTTTATATCAAGTGGGAGAATGTTAGGATTAGGCGCCATCCACCTTGTAAATCCTATGTCATATTGCATGGTTCCAACATCCTTGGAAAGTGTCTCTAGGAACTTAGGCTGTATTGGGAAAATATTTTTAAATATTAAATTCTCACAATTTTCTGTAATATACTCATAAGGGGTGAGAGGTTCACTAGCAGAAATAAAGGTGTTGTGTGGACATAAATATTTAATATTTCTTTCCCCACATTTGGAAACCTTGAATGGGATAATAAAAGATCAAGGAAATGATAAATAAGTGACTATTGGGATTCTCCAAGTGGGTTTTTGGATAGAGGAAACATATTTCACTTCAATTTTCATCATTTATTATATTTAATGTAATGTTTATCTTCTCAAGTTTGGGATCCCAAGTTGGATGGAAATTATTACAACTAAAACTAATGTCCTTTTGTATTATGATAAGGTAATCAAAAGGTTGGGGTTGTTTGGAATGAAAGGTCATCTTTGGGCACCATGTTTGGTGCATTAGATGCCTTCATAAGTCTATAAATTTAGCATCATGGATGTATAATTAATGAGGAATAGTTGAATGTATTAATACTCTTTAGGAACAAGGATAGGTGGAGGCATAAGGATTTTTTTCAAAAGTATACAAGCATTTCCATTTTCGACGAAAGGAGGAGAATGGAAGTGGTTGTATTGTAATCTCATTTATTTGATGATAATGCATACTTGGCCTCTCTTCAAGTGGTTGAGTTTTTTCCCACAAGGATTTCTCCACATAAATCTTGTGTTATATGATGATCTTGTGCTTTTTATTTTTTTCTCATTGTTGCTATCTTATGTTGATGTTATTTTTTCTATTATAAGCTCACATAAGGTAGTGTTTACAAGCATGTTATGTTGGTTGATTTTTGGAATCGTAAAGAAGATGGATCAAATCATTGTATTTCCATATTAAGGAAACTTAATTTTTTATATTTGTATATAAGTTTGAGGTTTTCATGTTGAAATATTCTAAGCCTTGTATCTCATCCTTTGAAGTCATATTTGGACAGAGATTGAATTTCCCAACAATAGGTATGAACCTATTTATTTCTTATCAAGGAAAAGTACATAATATATATCATATTATGTTTAAGCCCTTGTATCATTATGGGAAATTTCCCCTTGACTAATTTTAGCCATATCCAACAAAAGAAATTCAATCCCATGAGGATTTTATCTTTTTATCTTATCAAAAATTTAAATCTAGGTTCATTTATCAACTATATGTTAACAATACCTCATCTACCATTCCTACTATTCCCCTTGAGGATCCTTGGTCTCCTATGGATATTATGGTTGTTCCTCCTATCCCACAAGTAGTGAAAAAACCACTATATAGATTAGGTATCCTTCATTGACTTTCAACATCTGGTATCTATGTTGAGGTTCTTACTCCACCATCCTATCCAAGACCATGAGGTGAATTCCTAACATAATCTAGAAATTCTCACACTTCTATGATTTGTTTTATTTCACCCATTTATTTGGATTCTAGAAGAAAGTAGCCCACAATGTGAAAACATATTTCTCCTATTATCTCTCAACCTTCAATGGTTCCTTTTGTCCTGCTACAAATGAAAAAAAATGATGTTAGGAAACACCTAGGTTCCCCCTACATAATCTCACACTCATGCAGGATGAAATTAAAATGTGAAAGAATGCAAGAGATGACATCATTATATGGTTCACCATCTTGCTCAAGGTGTTGAATCTTCACCTAATTATTCATCTCCCATGCATCTATATTATGATGTGGTTCCTCTCTCTCAACCATCTTCACCATCACCTAACTCAACTTCACCTTTATCAAGACAACATGAACCTAAGCGTTATATCTTTCTCATCCAAGCCAAAGGCTAAAAATTTTGTCACCTTTACCATCATCTAGTCCATGATATTCCTCCATAACTCCTCTCAAATATTATCCAATTAATGATAGTGCTCATGACCAAGCTAGTAGTGTAGCATCGTAAATTTTTACCCTTGATAATTTTACACTATGTTTGGCTCTGTCCTGATGCCATCTACCTAATTATTCTTAACAAACATTTAAATAGTTAAATTAGTCTAAAATAGGGCACCCATGTCATATTTTTTCCTAATTTATCTCTAAATATAAATTTTTATTATCAACCTTAATATGTTTATTAATCCAATTTAAATTATTAACTTATCATAATGGTTAATGAAAACTATGTTGAAACTCATATAAATGTAAGTATTTCCCTCCATTTGAAGATCTAAGTCTTCCTAATTCAATTTTGATCCTAAAGTAAATTAATGTGATTTTAAGATTAGAATAAGAGGAATATTTATAGCACTCTTTCAACCAATTTTATGTTTATAACATATCAAAAAATATATGTTTATTCAAAGTAAGATCCTTCATGTTTATGTTCATTTATTATTGTGAGCACTAACATTTGTAGGATCTCCAAGCATCCTACAAGTTCTCCTTGTATTTGATGAGCCAAGTGACTTTATTTCTACAAGGAATATAGATCTAAGTGATAAGTCACATCTGTGTCATTTATAATTCAATTTTATCTATTTTCCTTTCTTTTCCATTGACTACACACTCCATATCATTGTCATCATATCCATTTGTAGAGGTGAAAACACAAAAATGATTTTGGATTGAGGGAATCCATACATGACACAACCCTTCTTCCCATTTCCTTCTTGTAGGTTACATGTATGAAGTTTACTCAAGTGGATTCAAGATCTCAAATAATCAAAACCTTAAGACAAGCATTCAAGAACATTCCTTCATTGAATTAGGGAAAGAAGATTACTCACAAATTGTCAAAGTTTGGAACCTAATCTCAACTATACACAACCGTAAGACTAAGATGTATCTACACATATTTTGAATCCCTAGAAATCAAAGTTTCTAGATTAGGATTCTTACACCCTTTTCTAGCCAATTCTATTCCAAACTAATATGTTAGGTTCTTGTTTGTCTGCATTCTTCAATTCTTCCTTTTGTTTATGTACTTTTCATCTATATGTTTTATATTTTATAACGGTTTTTCTTCTTATTCTTAATTCACATTGTTCACAAGATTTCACATCTCCTAAATCATCTCATCATCAAATTAAAAAAGGGAAACAAAACTTTGACTAGGTGTTTAGCTCTCCATTGAGGATAATAGCCAAAAAAATTATCTTGGTTACTTTTGTGTCCCTCAATGTTTAATGGTGGAATGAGTGATTTAGGATAAAAATTGGCCTTATATCCCATTTCTTCATCTCCCATTTTGGTCAAATAGACATATCTTACACTTGCTATTTTCTATTTTACATAATAATTATTCTAAAATATGACTGATTATTTAGTTATTTGAGGATATTATTACTTGAGAATTGATATCATGATTAAAAATTTTAAAGATTAAATCATCTTCATTCATTTTTATTTGCACAAAGTATAAACCTAAAGCATTATATTTAGCATTTCAACAATATTTTTAATTTTTTATCATTTTTTTCTTACTATCCAGAACATTCATGTGTGTACTAAATTACACTTATTTTCTCCTTAGAATGCTTTAAAACCATAGACTATGCATCTATGAACTTATCATAAAAATTTAGGGCATATTCAATTTTTTGAGTTATGTCAAGTTTCAAATCTTCACCTTCATAATTTGAGACCTAAAAATATTGATTTATTTGTTCAAAATTTTAAACCTTCAAATATCACATTCTTGGACTAGGGTTTCCACACCCTTTTCCTACTAATTTTATCCCATATTTAAATTAAAATTTGAACTCTAAATCTTTTATCTAGATCTACTTTCTATTGCGACTAATTATATGTTCTATAACAACTACATTATGTTAACATTTTCCTAGAAGCTATTGCATATCTTTTGCAATAATTTTTAGATTTATGTACTTACATTTAGATCTAATTGGTTCAATTATAGGTTATATTCATTAATAATTACATCATTGCATTTGAATATTTGTTATCTTTTTCAAATCGCACCACTTAAAACACTTGTTTTACATATAATCAACATGTCTAATTTCCTTGGAAAAATGGTTTCTTCTCTCAAATCCTTGGTAGATGTTTCCTTTAGCTCATTTGGTAACATCCCTTAAAATATTGATAAGCCACATGCTTGTTCCTCTCTCAATATATTTCCTCATAGCGGTAAGTGCACCAATCTATGACACAATTTAGGTGCCAAATTGAAAAAATGTTTAAAAAAAACCCGAAATAAGCCATTTGGCACATGCCAAATTTGGCGTGTGCCAAATGGCTTATTTGAAATAAAATCCAAAAATTGGGTTTCAAACCCTCATTTTGTCTTCAACCCGCGGCTTGAGGAAGAGGATTTCAGGTCTGCAACTCAAGCTCACCAAATATCTTCTGTTGTTTGCATCCTTAGCTTGCCATTTTCCATGAGGATGCCACCAACACATCGGAGAGGTCGAAGATTACAAAGAAGTATGTATTTTTATTCTATTTATTTTGAATTTGATTTAGAATGCAAATTTAAATAGATTTTTATAATAAAACTTTATTCTAATTCTTAGGGAATGAATCTCCACCTCAAAACATTGAGAATTGACAATCACCCCCTCACGAAGAGCCTCCTATACAAGAACAACCTGAAACCCCTCCATCAATTCATAGGAATCCTCAAAGAACACAAGAAAATATTCAAAATCAAATTGAAAACAATAAAAGAGACATTCAACAATTAATTGCAAGATTAACCGAGCATGAAGAAACCCACCCTTATAGGAGAGGGATTGTTGAGTCATTGAAGTCAATTGTAACTCTTGTAGGAGAAATGAGCGAGAAAATGAATTTTTAGTCAAATAAGAGGCATGAGATGAGACAATTTTATGCTAATGGTTTGTCATATGAAGATGTCAAAAAACTAAAAACTAGCAAAGCTGACTTGTGTCCCCTATTTATAGACCCAAAAACCAATGAACCTTTGTCTTACGCATGCATGAGGTTCCCCATCCATTGGTGCCACCATGATTTAATTAAAAACAAATTTTGGGAGTGGTGGTGGATGGTATTTGACCAACCTCCATGCAATAACCATGAGGTGCTGCAATACTTTTTGAGGAAACTCTATTGCAAGTTTGTCCTCAATAAAATGCCAAACTATTTTGACATCTTAGACTTTCAAGGTAGAGGTGGGGGCTCCACACATGATAGACCTGTTGCACAACTTAATAAAAATTTGGCACCGAGAGCCTTGGGTGGACCCATGGTGGAGCGTGTCGCCATTCCTTCCATTGTTAAGTATAGTGTAGAGGTGGACATGATGAAGTCAATTGGCTCACTCACCTAGACCATTTTATAGTGTGTGAGTCATCTAGTAGAGCCTGGTGTGGAGGAGATGTGTAGGCCCCGAGCTCCACCCCACCATTGTGGCACTTGTGGTGTTGTTTGCACGTATGATTATCAGGGTGCTCGTGATGTAGCTACATAGCCTACATCAGTTGCAGAGGAAATGGCTTTCACATATTATATTCTGAATGATACATTCGGCATTGACACTCAGGTAAAATTTAGCAAGTTATTTTAATGTTGTTTAATAAATTATATTTTGAAATTTAAGAATAACTAAATTAGTAGAATTTTGATATGATGAAATTTTAGGGGTGCATTTTTCATGAGGGATTCTCTATTCCTACATACCCTTATACATTCTTGACGATGAGTCCATGGGTATGCAACTAGTATTAAGGATATTATTATTGCATTTGAACAATTGAATGTTATATTTGAATGTTTGTATCATAACATGCTTCAAATTTCAAACAGTTTCCTAATGCACCTTCTTCCTCCACACCTCGTGATTCATATCCTCAAACAATGTACACTCAAGTATCCCTTATTCATTAATGGTGTTGTAAATCTATGTTAGCTAGTTTTTTGTAATTTTGCGTATATACAAATCTAAAAAATTGATGAGAAACACAAACATTGCATTCAAGTATTCCTTGATCATGTCACATTATGTTCTCCTAATTCACTTTTTGTTCCTTTATTACTTCCTAATCCCTTACAATTAACATTTAATAGTTCACGCTATTTTCCATGACCCCTCCTAGCCCATCCCACTAATATCTTCCAGTCCATGCTATTTGTCATTATTTCCTTCTACTCCCATCTTATTGTACCCATTATTATATCACCCTATGATCCCCTATGTTCCACCCTATGTTCCTTTATATCATCTTATGTTATACCATATTTATCCACGTTTCATCCTAGATAACTCTTCTCTATTATTGCTATACATGGGTCAAGTTCACACTTCGTGTACTATAGTCAAACCCTAGACACCTCCTAATTCACCCTATGTTGTATTATTCCCTAATAATCGCATCCCATTAACCTCAAATTTTCCACCCTATATTTTATTATCCCATCCTAGCCCATCCCATAAATCTATACTAGTCCATCCTATGTTCCATTAATCCCTTTGGTGCAGGGGCACCACTCTTTTCTATGTTTCTTCATTAAGTATGTGATAGTGATGTAGGAGCACCCATGGGTCTAAGGGACCTAGAATCATTTGTTATGTTTTTTTTCTTTGTTTAATTTTGTAATAAGGTCTCATGGAAAATTTCATTTCTTTGTAGTAGGTCTCCTAGGGATTTGGTGGATTTTTGGTCTTGATGACCAATTTTTTGCACAAACAAGGTCTCCATCCTCCTTTGTAAGTCTAGTACATTTTAGAAAATTAAGCAAAAAGGATAACTTGATGTAGATAGACACCTGAGGGGAGTCATATTTTTAATTTTGAGGAGTTTTGGATGCCTTTCACACAATTTGGAGGTA
This sequence comes from Sequoiadendron giganteum, assembly GCA_007115665.2. Classification (NCBI taxonomy): domain Eukaryota; kingdom Viridiplantae; phylum Streptophyta; class Pinopsida; order Cupressales; family Cupressaceae; genus Sequoiadendron; species Sequoiadendron giganteum. Next base: position 175,891,454 of record CM021108.1, read on the forward strand.
TCTTTGTAGGCGGGTTGGTGAAAGTTGGCTAAATTGCCTTTATTAGGCATTAAAGAGTAAAAAATGAAGTCTTTTTGTGTTTCCAACTGCCAACTGATTCAAATTTCAGTTGGAGGAAGTTGGAGGAGGTTGGAAGGATTCATATATGCCTCTCTTGGTCGATTCAAGGCTGTTCTTGAAGTTTGGAAGAAGTTTTCAATAAAGAGTTTGCTGATTTATGTGTTTTCTTGAAGAAATTTCTGATCTCATACTTGGTATAGTCTATATGTGTTGTTTCATGCTACAAGCCTATAGTGGTTGGATAGGTAATTGAATAAGATTTCTTTTGGAATTTTAGTGGTGAGATTTTTTTGAGTATCAAGAGAGATATCTTAATTTTACTCCCGGGTGGTCGGAAAACCCTCAAAATCAGGGTTTTAAGTGAATTATGGGTGTTTCTTCCATCCCCATGTTGTAGAGTTGCTACATCCTGGTGGGATGGAAGGTATATGCATGTAATATTATGTTCTCATTGTCTTGGAGAACATAAGGCTCATTGGAGGAAGTGTTGTGAGATTCTTGGCTTGACATCTCTATGTGGCAAGCATAATTAACAAGCAAAAAAGTGAGTTTTGCTTGGTTTCTAGAAAATCTATTTGGGGGACACTTAGGAATGATGGTAAAATGTGCAGAAAACTGATAGGAGTTTTGTTTTTGGCTTTGGGGTCAAGGGGAGAGCCAAGATAGTCAAGACCCAAGTGTAGGTCTGTGATTTAGGCCTCTTGGAGTAGCGGTAGAAAAGGTCATTGTGAGTTATGCCTTGACAGTCAAGAGGAAATGTTTTGGAATTTGTAGGGGTCCATGTGGGGTGTTTGAATCCATGGGTTTTATGTCTTGATAGTCCTCCATGTGGTTTTTATTCTAATTGTCCTACTGGGTAAGTGCTACAAGCCTTAAGAGGGAGTGAGGTCTAAATCACCATAGTGATAGTTGTTTGTTGAAACCTAAGTGCTAGAGGTTTGTTGAACCTTTTTTGTCCTAATGTGACATGATCCAAATGCTTTCAATCTTTTTGGGTGGTCATATTTGTGAACCATAGGTGTTTGGGGGCTGATCACTTAAATAATAATGCAGTTTATGACTCCTTGTAAGAGTATTTTAGAGAAGCGTTGAATTGGATTGTCTTTGCCATCATAGTTGTATGTTTACCTTCCCTTCCACTCTACATCATAGTGGTATTAGAGCCTCATTGTAGGTAATTGTTGAAGGGAAGACATCATGCCTCCAAAACAACCTAGACTAGTGGTTGCAAAGGAGTTGAAGGCCTTGAGACAAGAGGTAGAGGCCTTAAAGGCAATGAACAAAAGAAGAGTGGCCATGGAGTAAGAGAGTTCCTTTGAAGAAGATCCAGAGGGTCAAGGACCTGTAGAAGGTGGAGAGAACCCTCAGGGGGAAGAGATACCCCCTCATGAGAGAAGAATCCTTAAAGCATTGCAAGCATCAAGAGGAGAGTCCTTTGAAGCGAAGAGTGACCTATCGGTGTACAATGGAAAGATGGATGTGGAAGAACTGTTGGAATGGGTAGAGGCATTGAATAACTATTTTGAATATAAATAAATGGCAGAGAACAAGAAGGTGAAGAGGGATCCTCCTTGACATGGTGAAATTTTATCCAAGGAGAAAGGGTGAAGATGGGTATGTATATGATAAACTCATGGGATAGGATGGTGCATAGGTTGAAGGCACGCTTCTTTCCTAATGAACATGAGGTGCAAGAGTTGAAAAATAGGCAGAATCTGAAGCAAAAAGACATGGATGTTTCATCCTACACTAAATAATTCTTCAAGTTGAGTATGAGATGTGATCATGTAGAAAGTGAGAATGAAAGAGTGGCTAGGTATATCAATGGCCTAAGGCTCAACATACAAGATGAGATCATTTTTTTTGTCCACAAGACCATAGAGGATTGAATACAAATCGCACATAAGGCTGCATATAAGATGACACCTGCTCAGAATGAGGAGATTGTAAGACAAGTGCAAGATTTGTTGGATAAGGGGCTAGTGAGAAAGAGTTTGAGCCCATGTGTTGTTTCTACTTTCCTAACACCAAGGAAGTATGGGAATTGGATGATTTGCACTGATTCAAGAAACATTAATATGATCACAATCAGATATAGGTTCGCAATGCAAAGAATGGAGGACCTTATGGACTGCCTAGCAGGGGGATCCTACTTTTCCAAGATTCATTTGAAAAGAAGTTATCATTAGAAAAGGATCAGAGAGGGTGATGAATAGATGATAACTTTTAAGATTAATGATGGCCTCTATGAATGGCTGGTGATTCCCTTTGGGTTGTTAAATGTCCCTAGCACCTTTATGCACCTTATGAATGAGGTATTAAGACCTTTCATTGAAAAGTATATTGTTGTTTATCTAGATGATATTATTTTGTTTAGAAAGTTTAAAGGAGAACATTTAAAGCACCTTGACATGATATTGAAGAGGTTACAAGAGGAGAAGCTTCTGATCACCATGGAAAAGTGTGAATTTTTGAAGGGAGAACTAGTGTACCTTGGATTTTTCATCTCCAAGGGATGTTTAAAGATGGATCCTTCAAAGGTTGATTCTATTCTTACTTGGCCAACACCAAAATCCATGAGAGATGTGAGAAGCTTTCATGGAATTACAAGCTTTTATAGAAATTTCATCAAGAAATTTATTCAAATTTGTGCACCCATCTTGGACACCATCAAAGGAGGTAACAAGGGTAAGTTTTCTTAGACCAATGAGGCTGATAAAGGGTTTGAATATCTGAAAAATAGAGTAGCACAACAATCTATACTTGTGCTCCCTAATTTTGATAAGGTTTTTACAATTGAATGTGATGCTAGTAACCAAGCAATAGGGTCTGTCTTGAGCCAAGAAGGCAGACCGATTGCATTTTTTAATGAGAGGTTGAATGAAGCAAACAGGAAGTATTCTTCCTATGATTTGGAATTGTATGCTATGGTCCAAGCCCTAAAAAAGTGGAGACACTACTTGTTACCTAAATTTGTTGTCTATACTGATAATCATGCTTTGAGTTTCTTGAATGCACAAGATAAACTCAATCATAGGCACATGAAGTGGGTGGAGTCTTTACAAGCATATACATTCACAATAAAGCATAAGAAGGGCCAAGAAAATAAGGTGGTCGATGCTCTCAGTAGAAGGGAACTTGTAGTGCAATATATCCAAATCCAAAGCATGGGGGTTGATGAATTGAAAGACATGTATCATGAAGATGCATATTTTAAGGAGGTATACAACATTTGTGATCAACATTTGAATACTTCTCATGGTGAATACTTTGATTTTCTGTTGTAGAAAGGTTTTCTCTTTAAAGGAAATCAATTGTGTGTTGCTAAATGCTCAATGCAGGATAATATTATAAATGAGAAACATCATGGGAGTCTTGGAGGTCATTTTGGCCTTGATAAGACCTTAGAACAAGTGAGGAGGTACTACTATTGGCCAAGGCTGCAAGTGGATGTGAGAAAGTTTGTGGAAGGATGCACAATATTCAAAATATCAAAGGGAACTTCATCAAATACAGGGCTCTGTCAACCAATTCCCATTCCCAATAGGCCTTGGGAGAGTGTAAGTATGGATTTTGTATTGGGGCTGCCTAGAACCCAAAGAGGTTTTGATAGTGTTTTTGTGGTGGTTGATAGGTTTAGTAAGATGGCTCATTTTTTTCCTTGTAAATGCACCAATGATGCATCTAGTATAGAAGGTTTATTCTTTAAGGAGGTTGTTAGAATACATGGATTTCCCTTGAGCATTGTTTTTGACAGGGATTCTAAGTTCATAGGTCACTTTTGGAGGACCCTGTGGAAGAAAATTGGCACAAACCTGTCCTTTAGCTCTGCATACTATCCACAAATGGATGGAAAAACTGAAGTAGTGAATAGATCACTAGGAAATCTCTTTAGATGTTGATGCAGAGCAAAGAGGATTCACAACTCAACATTCCATTTACTTCACAAATTTCATAGAATTATTCATCTCAAATAATTATTAAGTGCATTCTAGATCACATTAGAAACATAGCCATGGTAGCCCACAATTTAATGCAATGAACAGTCATTAATAACTTCTACAAAAAAAACAATAAAGCCAATCGCTTTGGTGGGCTTTAAGATAACATAATTATAGACATCCCTTCCAATTTTTATAAAGACCCAATGGTTGAAAATAAAGTTATTGTATTTTTCCCAAAACTGCAAACCCTAGGCAGTGTTCAAACCTGCCCTCACCAAAATAATCATATCTTTCACAAAACTCATTAAAATTCAATGAGACAAAAAGTATTGGAAACTAGAAATAGAGACCTTTCCATCCATATATGATAATATATTATTTAAATCCATACCAGTCCATACAAATCACAACTTCAACCTGAAAACAATGTAGAAAACATAAAATGCACACCAAACTTGAGGTTGCCATTCATCAAACTCCAAAATAATGTCTCCAACCTCTCCAACCTCTAAAATTCGAGTTTTGGAGGGTTTACTTATACATTTACAACCAAAACTAACTATTTTCAACCACCTTTTAGTTAGTTTGTTGATAAAACACTTTAATGACACTTTTGACAAGTTGCTTGACAATTTTCTTGAGCAACTTTTACAATTTTTACAATATGGAACAACTTTACACATTATTTGACAAATGACTTCAAATATTACTTCCTAAGACTCAAACACTTATAAAATGGTTTGATAAACCTTATTATAAGACCCAATACACAAAATAGAGCAACTATTTACAAATGGCCTCATGGAGGCTTGAAAGCAACTTGGTGCTCATGCACCAGATGTCTTACCAAGGAGCATGGACAAGCCTGGGATCTGATTTTACTTCAGGCTGAATTTGCATACAATGACTCCATGAATAGGAGCATTGGTAGGAGCCCTTTTGAATTAGTCTATGGAATGCACCCTAGAGGGGTCTATGAGTTAAGATATCTAGAAGGAGTTGATAGGAGAAGTGCTCAAGGATAGGAATTTATTGTTACAATCAGGGATATCCATCAACAAATGAAGGAAACTCTACAAAAGAATGATGAGAAGTACAAAGAAAGAGAATATTTGAAGAAGAGGGATGTTCAATACAAGGTTGGAGATTTGGTGATGGCTCACTTGAATAAGGAGAGACTTCCAAAGGGAAAGTATACTAAACTAAGGATGAAGAAGATAGGACCTTGCAAGGTGGTCCACAAGTTTGGCCAAAATGCTTATGAAATAGAGGTACCTCCTGGGGTGGCAATCTCTCCTATCTTTAATGTTTCTGATTTGTATCCTTTCAAAGCTTCTATGAATGTAGGAGATGCATCAGGTCCAACACCAATGTAAGATGAATATTGGGTTAAGGAATTACCTCCAAGCCAACCTATGACTCTTGAATGCATCCTAGACACCAAGGAGACAAAGAGGACTAGAAGGAAGGTCTACAAGGAGTATTTGGTTAAGTGGAAAGGTCTACCTAAAGAGGATGCCACTTGGATGTATGAAACTGGCATTAAATAGCATGAGACTATTGTAGAAGACTTGATCTCAAAGAGGACTTCAGATCTTTTTCTTGCTTGGGAGTATGGTGCAGGAGCACCCATGGGTCTAAGGGACCAAGAATCATTTGTTATGTTTTGTTTTTTTTTTTAATGTTGGAATAAGGTCTCATGGACCATTTCATTGCTTTGTAATAGGTCTCCTATGGATTTGGTGGAGTTTTGGTCTTGATGACCAACTTTTTGTACAAACAAGGTCTCCATCCTCCTTTGTAAGTCTAGTACATTTTGGAAAATGAAGCAAAAAGGATGCCTTGATGTAGCTAGACACTTGAGGGGAGTCATATTTTTCATTTTGAGGAGTTTTGCATTCCTTTCACACAATTTGGAGGTATCTTTGTAGGTGGGTTGGTGAAAGTTGGCTAAATTGCCTTAATTAGGCATTAAAGAGTAAAAAATGAAGTCTTTTTGTGTTTCCAGCTGCCAACTGATTCAAATTTCAGTTGGAGGAAGTTAGAGGAGGCTGGAAGGATTCATATGTGCCTCTCTTCGTCGCGGCAAGGCTTTTCTTGAAGTTTGGAAGAAGTTTTCAATAAAGAGTTTGCTGATTTATGTGTTTTCTTGAAGAAATTTCTGATCCCGTACTTGGTATAGTATGTATGTGTTGTTTCATGCTCCAAGCCTATAATGGTTGGATAGGTAATTGAATAAGCTTTCTTTTGGCATTGGAGTGGTGATATTTTGTTGAGTATCAAGGGAGATATCTTAATTTTACTCCTAGGTGGTCTAGAAACCCTCAATAACAAGGTTTTGAGTGAATTATGGGTGTTTCTTCCATCCCCACATTGTAGAGTTGCTAGAATCTAGTGGGATGGAAGGTATATGTCTGTACAATTAAGAGGGAGTGAGGTGTAAATCACCATAGTGATAGTTTTTTTTTGAAACCTAAGTGCTAGAGGGTTATTGAACCTTGTTTTCTCCTAATGTTACATGATCCAAATGCTTTCAAGTTTTGTGGGTAGTCTGAGTTCTTAACCCTAGGTGTGTGGGGGTTCATCACTTAAAGAATAATGGATTTTATGACTCCTTGTAAGAGTATTTGAGAGAAGCATTGAATTGGATTGTCTTTGCCATCGAAGTTGTGTGTTTACCTTCCCTACCACTCTGCATCAGATAGGAAAGGTGTGTTAGGATGTTTTTAGTTGAGTCCTTGAGTCTTAATAAGTTCCAATGTGACCATTCTATTGTAATTGATCAACTTTGAGGGGCTTTTGTATTCATCTTGTAAGGTTTGTAAATCATGTGGAAGGAATTCTCAAAGTTGACAAGGGGTGTTAAGGTAGATAGGATAATTTTTTGTTGAGTAATTCATGATTTCTTAGTTGAATAAGGTCTCCTTAGACTATTTTTAATATTTTAGGTGTTTAAGAGGGTCTAGGAAAATATAAAGAGTCAAAACTTGAAAATGCCAAATTTGTGAGTTGTATAAATACAACAAATTTGTAATGCAATGGTCATGAGAGCTTGAAAAAGTAGTTGTAAGGTAGTTGGGCATTGGTTTGATGAGGATAAGCCTTTAAAAAGGCATGACAAGTTGTTTTGTAACATTGGCTTGAAGTTTGAAGCATTGGCAATAAGAATATATATGTTTTTCATCAAATTTCTAAGTTTGCTTGTCATTTACAGGCTTGTACGATCCCATACAAATTGATTGTGTCATGTAAATAACTTTACTTTGTGGTGGAAGGTGTTAAAAATATTTTGGAACGGGTTTGAGGGAGATCCATTGTGATTTGTGGTAAATATCCTTGTTTTCCTGTGATAGGCTGAAGACACACTGTTTGAGGGTTTTGTAACCAAAATCATGATTTAAGGTCCCTTACACTGACTATACCTACTATAAATAGTGTAATGGGCCCTAGGGATTTTGAGTAGGTTGTAGGTTGCATGATTAGAGTTGTGGAGAAGGAACTAAGGAGATAAACCTATTGTCTTGATGAGTTTTGTGAAGAAAAACACATGAAGATGGAGCCTTGGGTCTAAGGTTTGCATAAATCAATGAGAGTGGAGTTTTTTCCTACTTCTCAGCATATTGGGGTCATAATATACATGTCTAAGTCAGTGGAATGGTCTGGGAGGTTGTGCAAGTGGGACTTTTAATATACCCTCTTGACTTTACATGAAATTGAGGGTTTTGGAGTTTTCTATGTTAGAGGTGTCAACCTTGGGTGTTGATTGTGGTTTTAGAGGTTTGAAGGCATAGGAAATGATTCCCCAAGGTTTCAAGGGTCTTTGTTAAGTTTAAAGGTATGTTTCTTTGTAAATCTAGCCTAATTCATGGCCTAGGACAACATTGAGGGTCTAATTTCAAGGGATTGGTCCAAAAGACTTGTATTTGGTTAAGAGATATGTTGTATAACTCTAAAATGGGTATCTGAATTCACCTTCTGATTGTCAATTTTTTTTGAAAACATGGGAGTTAAAGGCCAAAAAATAATTTTGCACTACTGCTAGGTTACATGGGTGAAAGTGAGAAGTTAAACTCCCGATTGTTGTCAAGCTTTGAGGATTTTTTGGATAACTCTAATAGGACATTTTAATCTTGTTATATGCCTCTTGAATGCAATTTTTCACTTTCAATGAGTTTGAGCCCCCTCTCTGCATCACCCTTCTATTCCCATTCCATTACCCTCTCTTATTTCACCTTATGTTCCATTATCCCCTCTTGGTCTTTATATCAACATGATACTTGAGATATTGTTTCATTTTCAGATGTTGACAAGAGATAGCCTTGGTGATGTTGGTGGCACGATGGACCATGGAGTTGTTGCAACAATAGCCAGTTCTGATCCATTGAGAGAGGTATGGAATAGATTAGTCGATTTGACATTATATTTTCTCTTTTATGGTCTATTATAGAAAATTTTCACAATAATTTTATGTAGTTTAATTTCTATCTTCATGGTTGCTACAGGTGATTGCCACTCCAGATCATGGACGTGGTGATGTTGTAAATGTGCATGATGACTATATGTATGTGGTAAGTGATTATATATTTTGTTATATGCTATTCCAAAATTCAATTTGTATGTTTTAACATCTTTACTTTCTATTGTATCAGTTGAAGGTCTAGAGTGAAGAGAGGATGACTAGCGAGCATGTTCAGAAGATAACAGAAGCAATAGTCATTCCATCCAACTGAATTTTGAAGGCAACACGAGATCTATTTCCTTCCCTTAGAGGGAAATGACTATGTATTAGTGTTGTTTGTTGTATGCCTATGTGGCATTTTGGAACATATGTTTTGTACTATCGATATATACGTGACATTTTATGTCCATATGACTCCTTTGTACTAAGCCTGTATGGTTTTTTTGGATATATTGTATATAATTTTATCAGCATATATCATTGTATAGTCTTTCGGATTTTTGATTAAAGAAACTCTTATTTTTCTACTACCATTCTTGAATGATGTTATCATGCGTATCGAGTAAGTTGTATGCTTGAATGTTGTAGGCATGGATTTTGTTTACATCGAATGCTTAATTAATTACTGTCGAATGCTCAATATGCCCCATCTAAAGCATATTGTGTAAATAAGCTTCATTCGTGGTGGTTTGTATCCTTTGGAATGCTTCAATTATTTGTGCCTCGCTTATTCACATGTATGCTTCACTTATTCACATGTATACTTAACCTATATTGTGTGTATTCACGTATATGCTTCATGCTTCCAATGCATAGCAGCAAAAAGATTTTGGGGAAAAATTTGACAAATCGAAAGTATAATACTTTGTGAACAAATCAGGAAAAATTGTACAAAAAGAGATAAAAACTTTTTTTTTTAAATTGAAAGGTATTTCCATAGCATATAGAGATATAGAGAGCAAATAAAATAAATATTTTAACTAATGAATTGTAAAAAAAGGATTTTTCTAGTTTATATTCATATCATTAATTACAATGCATTGGACATCTTTCAAAGTCAAATCATTACTTCACTTTGCATAACTAATAGGTAGATGTTGATAGATGACCAAATTTCAATTACAATATAGTTTGTACAAAGTCAACCTAAGTAGTTATGTAATTTCTTCACATTGCATAACTAATAACTAGGACCGGCTGCCAATTGCATTTTCTTATCATGGCATTCTATGAGACCAAATTTCTTTGAGGTATTTTTTCAAATAGTTCACTACCTTGTCTATGTTACCACATTTTTCATACATGTCTACCAAAGCATCTTGTCAAATAGTTCACTACCTTGTTGCTATGGCTAAAATCCTAAAACAAGTGATTTCAAACAAGCTATGGATGCTTCGAAAAATATATCAAAAGCATAATAATAAGCAATAGCATAGACAAGGCAGTGAACTATTTAAAAAATGCATCAAATACATGTGGTGATGGAATTCCATGACAAGCCATAGACAAGGCAGTGAAATAGTTCAAAACATGCCTCAAATAAATGTGGTCTCATGGTGACAGAATGCTTATAAAGTCATTTTTACACACTCAACTACTTGCATTTGACAAATTTTTCCCCAAGCGAGAAATTGCCACCACGGGAAAAGCCCTCTAAGATAGAAAAAATTTAGAGAGGTTATTGTAGAGGGGCCCAACATGATCTCATAGGCTCAGACGGAAATTTTCTAAGCATCGCGGTGTTCAAATACAAACATGTTGAAGTTCACAACCATTTTGCACTTTGGACCCTTAAGGGATCGATCCGGTTGAACATAGATTAGAGTGATTTCATGTGCTTGGGTGAAAAAGAGGACCATGCCTAGCATAAAAGTACCCTCCCAGATGCGTTGGAACAATCTGTTTGGTCACATGATCTGTAGAATGAAAGTTGCACTACTTTGCAACTTTCAACTACTTGCATTTGACAACTTTTTCCCCAAGTGAAAATTTGCCACCACAAGAAAATGCCTCTGAGATAGAAAAAACTGAGAGAGGTTATTGTAGAGGGGCCCAACATGATCCCATAGGCTTAGACAAGAAGTTTCTAAACATCATAGTGTTTAAATAATAGCATAATGAAGTTCTCAGCCATTTTGCACTTTGGACCCTTAAGGGATCGATTCAGTTGAACATAGCTTAGAGCAATTTCACGTGTTTGGGTGTGAAAGAGGACCATGCCTAGCACAAAAGTACCCACCCGGATGCATTGGAACAATCCATTTGGTCACACGAGCTATAGAACAAAAGTTGCAGCACTTTGCAACTTTCAACTACTTGCATTTGACAACTTTTTCCTCGAGTGAAAATTTTCCACCAGCGGAAAATGCCTCCGAGATAGCAAAAATTGAGAGAGGTTATTGTAGAGGGGCTCAACATGATCATGTAGGTTTAGAAAAATATTTGATAATCACCACGGTTTATGAGTAATACCCTATCAAAGATTGTTTGCCTTTTGCATTTTGGACCCTTAAGGGATCGAGTCGGTTGAACGTATCTTAGAGCGATTGTGCTCTACTTTTGATGGAATTAGGTGAGAAGCAGACTTAACTCCATTTTATTTTTAGTTTGATTGGATTTCAAGTGATTTTGTGCATTTTAGAAGTCAATTACTGAGGGTCAGTCTGTATACCCATTTTTAAGGGTTTTGAGTGCATTAAAATGCAATATTATGCCTTCCACCCACTATATGTTACCTTTTGGCTTGTTGTGACTTTACCTTTAGTCATCAAGAAGGGAGGCTTTGAGAATTTGTAGCGGCATCCATTTTTTGTCCAAATTCAGTGGTTTGGGCCTAGCATAGGCTTGTATGTGGTTTTTGTCTTGATTGTCCTATCAGACAATGCTTCAAGGGTTAAGGGTAAAAGAGGCCTAAAGGCTAGAGCGATGAGAAAATGGAATTCCTTAGGTGCAAGTTATGGTGTTATGTCTTGGAGCGGTTAGGAGAAACATGTTTTGGGGTAACAAATCTGGTCGAAACCTTTGTCTCAGTCTAATTGGCCAAAATCCCATGTCAAGTGGCCAGGTTACCCTGTTGTGATTTTGGTGAATTGATGTCCAAGTGGGCATATTTGAGAGAAGTTGTGTCATCTCTCCTATTTGGTTGATCCACTCTGCATCATGGTTCTTGTTTGGAACAACCTCATTAGGTCCCCTTGTGGCATTGTAGATTGGTCCATAGTAGTTGTTTTGTTGATTGTCATACCCTAAGGTCTTGGGGGTTTGAAGAGGCCTATAGAAGGGGTCTAAAACCTATGTCAATTGTTTGGTTCTTGCCTCCAACCAATTTTATTGTTGACTGTCCTAGTTGATAGGGCAACAAGGAATTTAAGGCCTATTGTAGTTTTGAAGAGTCCATGGTTGGGAAGTTGAGGTACCTTGTTGATTCAAGTGAATGTTGATGTCTTAATGGACATATTTGAGAGAAATTGTGTCAAATCACGTATTCATTGATCCACTCTACATTAGGGGGTGCACATACCAATTTTTGGTGATGCCCTAGGTGGCATTTGGGGTATTTTTACATGAAAAGGTGAGGTTGGACAGCGTTGTTTTCACGTTTTTAGCAAGTCGATCCAAAGAAGTCTTAGGTGGAATTGAGGTATGTTAGAGATGGCCTAGGTTGCATCAATTTATATGAGGCATATGCTAACCCTACAGATTTGGCAAGCTAGTGAGCTCACTAGCTTGCCAATTCGGTAGGATTGACAAAAGGTGAGTTTTGAGGAATTTAATGAATCTGCCTTGGGAATTATGCAAAGTTGATTTAATTATCATTTCCTTGATGTTGACAACCTCTGTAGGGTCCTTATTGAGTTTTATTCTATTTTACAAGGTTGAGTTAATTGAAAGTTGATGTCTTGCTTGACATATTTGAGATAAGTTGTGTCAATTTCTATCTTGGGTCACCACCACCTGTGGATCAATAGGGGCAATAAAATATGCCTTTCTACAATTATATTAGACATTATTTCATTCTTACTCATAAATTCACATGTTTTTCCTTGAAGAAAACTTTAAATGTAAATCATGAAGCATTACAACTAATTTTAAATGTAATATACATATTTAATTGAGGCATATATTAAGGAATATACACATTTGCATGTATTAATTTCTCATAAATCTTTTATATAAAAAAATACACTAAGTCAATGAAAAATATTACAATAGTGATGGAAGAACATCTTTAAAATATTCCCATTTGTCAATACTTGTATCAATACATGCAGGGAAATAATCCTCCCATTTGCAGCACAAATCATGAAATATATTATACTTGAGAAGAAACAAAAGGAGTTGCTGCTGAGTTTCATTTCTCCATTCCACCTCAGCTGGCCCAGTTATTTGCATTCCAAAATGGTTCAAAACATCTACATCCCCTGCTCCCTATGAAACACATGGGTAGTAGCCTCTCTGTGGTTATGTAGTATCATAGGAATTTTGTCCACAAAAAACCTGCAAAAGCCTCTCAATCTTAGACATAGACTCACATAAAAATCATTAAAAGAGCAATAACTAAATAATGTTAGTCATATAGCTGAAAAGACCTACTATCATCTTCATGCATGCTAGATAAGGAGGTCGATTGAAGGTCCTAAAATGGTGATGTGCCCCTTTGCTACTTTATCATCTCTCGATGACCCTACGTATAAATTTCAAATATATCACCAAGAGGCTTAACATAAAACATGTAGCATATAAGAATCCGATAAATCTACGAGATGGAAAAGAAAGAGAAGATTGACAAGAAAAAATGCACCACCAACCGATTTTTCTCATACCATTGAACACTTGCACCACCAACCAATGTTGCTCTTTTCTTATATACTTTGAGAAACTTCCATATTACCTATAGTCACAATCTGAAAAGGATCAATGATAGTCATAAATGCATATGACATCAAACACTAATGGTGAAAAAGCCTTATTGCAAGGTGTTGGTCCAAAAGAGTGGTCAATAACATGACTTTACAAATTCAATGTGCATACTTAAAAATCAATCTAGGGAGCCATCCAGGTCTGCTTTACTCTTTATTGTGTCAAGTATTACCTCATGGTCAAACTCACACACTTTCCACAAGTTCTTGTTCACAGGTCTGCCCTTACATTTGATCAAATGAACATTGGTTGTGATGACAAGGTTCGAGTAGTGAAGAATTTTCTGATGCGTGTCAAAGTCTCAAACAACCAAAATGCAAATTCTTAACTGGATACCTTCGAAGCCATGTTCTAGTAACAACCACCGAACCTGTAGGATATTCTATGTTTTCTCCATCTATAGCTGGGGACTCCAATTTTGTTTTCGCCTCGATACAACGATACAGGTAATAATCTGTACTCTCTTCATTGTCTTCATCTACAATCACTACATAAACGTTCCCTTCATTGATATGTTCATCTTGTTAGATGTATTTACTAAGCAACATAATAAAACTTTTAAGTAAGATATATTACCTGGTTCTAGTAGGTCCGATACATGATCAAAGTCAACGAATGATTGCATCTTCATGATTTGTAGAGTCATTGAGAGCTGATAAGTGTCAAGTGGGGTTAGACCTCTTATAGACCATTTGTCAATCCACTCTGTTGATTGGTAATCATTCCATGATTGAAATGTACATGCACAACAAAAGCATTCCATCTTCCTTGTATGGATAGTCCATGTACCTGCATTGGAGCTTCTAAACGAGTGTAGCTTGTTCGATCATGTTAGTGTACGACAATCCTCATATTTTATAAATGTTAGTATCATATACTAAATGAGAAAATCTATGAGCTAAAGAATTACCTTGACTACCTAGACCCATTGCACCATTGCACCATTGGACAATTGATCTTGCATTTTTCAACTTTACACTGTTTTTGTACTTTAACTCTTCTCGTGCTAGGGATCCTTTGATGCATGCACCTGCTCCATCATGCTCCCCCTTTCCATGCCCGACCTATGAGAAGTTCCACATATGTTGAACACCACTAATCATATGCATCCTACTCAACCAGTAAAACATTCTAGCATTCTTTAATTGTGATGTACAATTATCTAACCATATGATATGTTGACTAAATGATATGCCCCTGCTAGCTAGATCAACATAGAAAATATGAAAGAAACCTTGCACAAACTCTATAGAATGTGTGCGATCATCACTGATGTAAAAGTGATACTCCCTCAATACTTTCCTATTTTTCTTCGTACTATCATTTTCATGAATGAATTCTATATGCACAAATATAGCAACCTGCATGGAGTTCTAGTACTATGATTGTACTGTGTAGTTCTCAGTGAAGTTGACAACTGAAATGATATGAAAAAGTGGAAATGTGTCCTTGCATAACTTAAACTATGAGTCCAACCATTGTGCTCTGTGTGTATGCCTTGCATAATCATAGACCACCTGATCATGGAAAATTCCCATAAACTGATACACTAGAATCTTATCATTGACCAATTCACACTTCTTTGCTTCTTTCCCATCTTTTAGACTATATGCCACTTTCTTATATTTGCCAAATTCCACAATTTTGTCTCCAATTGTGTGTGTACTAGCCATGTGTTGGAAAATTAAAAAATTTTGTGTGCCACCACAATGATCAAATGTGCCATCTAAACATGATTATTTGTAAAAAAATGACTATCCTCTCTTTCACATAAAATGGAAGACAAAAAATTTCTTGACGATTTAGGTGGAGGCATTATGTTACATTCTTGCAAAACATTGCCAGTATGCATATCTACACATATACGTCGATAAACATCATAATGGTTAGAAAACTCAATATGAACCCTGCAACAACAAGTAGTGTGTGTGTGATTTATTTTGACATAAAAAGGCTTTAGCATTTCAAAATAACTTTGACATATTTTAATTTTAGGAAACTTTTGTACAAAATCAGCAAAAAATTAGGTTTGAGTGGTATCCAAATAATGCATTGGATGTGGCTCATGGTTTTTACTACCAATTCTCCTTCTTACAACATCTCTTTGATTAGGAGAGGTCCTTGTGTTGTTCTTCCAATAATTTACAATTAAAGATCTCAAGCCTTGAGCAATTCTTGTGTCTTTCCATGTCACTCTACCCGAAAATTCCCATAACTCATTGCTATTTGGATCCTCCACTCTTTCATGCCTTCCTTTGACTCTCATTAGAGATGATCTACTTATTCTCAAAGACTTACTTTCCTTTGTAAGGTTCACCTTGTTCCTTGTTTGATTGCTTAACAATGTTGTTGTCATCACACGTCATGTGGCACAACTATCCTTCGTGTGCGAGGTGGAACCCATGCTCTCATATGCACTCATCAAGTTCTTTATAATGGAATTTTCACTTGAGTCATTCAAAAATATTAGCCCAAGATCCTTCATGGTGGGCCTAAATTTGAGTTGCCTCATCATTTCAACTAATAGTTGGCTTCTTCCACCCTCACTTAGCTTCACAAAAAATAAACTCAATATCCTTTGTGCATATCTTTAATATGTATGTTTTGGAATCTAATTAGGAATCCATTTCAAAACATTGGAATCAATATCAATAAAAAATGTAGGTTTTCTATGCAAAACTCTAGGAGGAGTTCTCAAATATAAATTTGTGTCAATATTGGGAAGTTCAACAACATCGGGGATAGATCATGTACCTTCGATTGGAGGTGAAATTGATGACATACCTTGAGATTGACATGTAAACGATGTTGTACCTCCAACTTGAGATGTAATTTGTGGAGTGCCTCCAAATAGAGATGTTTTTGTTGATTTACTTTCAAAATGGAATGTTGTTGATGGTGTGTCTTCAATTGGAGATGTGATTTCTGATGTACCTGGAAAACTACATGTTGTTGATGTATCTTCAACTGGAGATGTGCATTGAGCTTCACCTATGGTTGATGATGTACCCCAAACTTCAGTATCCATTCCTGTCCTTCCATGAACTTTCCTCATTCGTGCCCTTTGTTTTTCTAATTTGACATCTCTCTTATATTGCACTGGAATTTGTGGTTGTTGTTAGTGTAGGTTTTTTTAATATTATTTTTCCTACACATTATTAAGCATACCTTAGGTTATAGGAGATGTGGTTCATGTGAGGACATGTGGCATAATCCATTGATTACATGTGTTGCTCCCACTCACACTTGGGTGGTTGAGTTTCACACCCTCTTTTGGCCTTATATGCCACCTCACAAAACCACTCATCTGTCTCTTTTTGAGTAGGTTATGCCACCTATTTGGCATTTTCCAAGTAGGCATAACTCCCACCTAATTTGGTTATTTGGGAGTTATTACCCCTCTTGGAATTATTTGCCCATATTCTACTATATATTCTGCACTCACCTCTCCCTCCTAACTAGTTCAGGTCTAGCTCCTATCTAGTCTAGATGAGTTCATATTAACTCAATCAATTCAAGGGAGAGTTGAGGCATATTGTATCATTTAGTGTGTGATATAACATCATTTTGTTATTGCACTATATTCCTGCATTCTATCTCTTGCTGCTCTTGTGTGGAAGGTTTATCTTGGTTTTGTAGGTGATCTTGGGTGCTCGAGTTCATCAATAACTCTTACATGGTATCAGAGTGTCAGATCTGCAAGCCCCTTCTCAAATTTGAGAGATTTGTGAGTTTTTTAATCAGTATTGCAGGTTGCAGCATGCCTTTTCTTGTCTTAAGTAGTTGATTCTACCTTTTCATGTCATTTTTTTGGTTGTTGGGGTCGTTTTATGTTTCTAAAGGCGTTGTTTTACACAAGATCCACATTTTTTGTATACTTTGAAGAAAATCCGTCATCTGGGTTTTGTTCGTAGAAGAAAAAAACCATCTAGGTCGTTGCTATTTTCTGCATACAGGTTACATATTTTGCAGAAACTAAATCGGAACATTTCAGTAGACCCCCTCTTCAATTGCATTTTTGATTTTGCAGTCAAGCTTTGGAGGGCCATAATTCAGTCATACGAGCTCTTTTTTCAGAGATTTTTTTTTTGATTTGGGGTAGAATTTCACAGGATTTGCAGTGGTGTGATCCATTGTTTTTCAAGTAATCCGGATGTTTCAGAAAATCAGTTTTATCAGCAGATCTGAAGGACAGTTCTCATTTTTGAAACTTCAAACGGCTATAACTTTCAGATATGACCTCAGATCGAGGTGATTATTCTTTTGAAAGTTGATATTTTTTTGAGCACTATACTTTGGTGCTATTTTGAAGTTCTAATTTTGAGATTTAATTATACTTTCAGTATTTGAGTCCATTTTGGACACTTGAAAAACTCTGGAAAACAACTCCAGCATTGTAAACGCACTAATTTATAAAGTGCCAAATAATTTTTTGTTGGGGGGGATTCTTCTTTGAGTGAAAAAGGGGGGTGTCTATGTGTGTTCTTCTTGCATTTTTTCTCTCACATTGCTACAACAATCTAAAATGGATAAATCGGTTCCTCTACTCACACCATACAATTACTTTGAGTGGAAAAATGAAATGGAAATTCACTTAAGGAAGTTAAAATTGTATAGAATAACAATGGGTATTGATAAGGAACCTACAAAAGATGAAGATAAGCCTAAATGGTTCAATAAGTGTGATGAAGCTTTTGGCACCTTATGCATGGTTGTATCTCCTGATCTATGCTTTCATATTATGTCTACAAAATCACCAAATGAAGTGTGGAATACTTTGAATACTCTCTTTGGTAAATAGGATGATTTGAGAGCACATTCATTGGAGAACGAGCTCATAGGATTGAGCCCATGCAATTTTGATACCATTCAGGATTTCTTTACTAAATTGAATGCCATAAGATTGCAGTTAGAGCAGTGTGGAGTTAAAAAGGATGACTCACAATTGATTTTGAGTATTCTTTCAAAACTTGGTCTTGATTATGTAGTGTTTGTTTCTACATTTCATGCAATGAAAAGAGCCTTAGGAAAAGGATTTACTATGCCTTCTCTAAGTGAGTTTGCAACTCATCTCACAAAGGAGCAAGATAAATTGATTCAAATGGGCATTATTAAATCTTCCAAATCTCAAGCCTTGATTGCAAAACAGGGCACTAATAAGCAAAACAAGAAACAACAGAACCAAAGTGATAGAAAGAAAGATTCAGATAAATATTCATCTACTTCTAAAGTAGACTCTAAATTCTCTTCAAAAGAGGATTCATCTAAGAAGGAGAAGCTCACTTGTGCATATTGCAAGAAATCTAGGCATGATGAACATCAATGTTACTTAAAACAAATTGATGAGTTGAAGAATCTTTTAGCAAAGAACAACATCAATTTTCCTTCTCGAATGGTTGATTCAGCTTCTTCTTCTAATTCCAAAAATTTAGAATTTGATAAGGAAAAGGGCCATACTACAGGTGCAGGTAAATCAAAAGGTAAAGCTCTTTGTGCTTCTACAGGTCTTGGATCAAGGAGATGGCTCCTAGATTCTGGAGCGTCTCATCATATGGCTTCTACACAGTCTATGTTCTCTTCTTTTGAGCCTTGTGCTATGCCACCTATTATGATGGGAAATAATACATACATGGATGTAATTGGGAAAGGATCTGTTGATATTGGAGATGGTACTTTCAATGATGTTTTGTGTGTACCTCATCTTTCAAACAATCTTCTTTCCATCTATCAAATCACTCATGGTGGAACAGGGAAGACTGTTGAATTCACACCTGATTTAGTTATCATCAGAGACTTGGAGAGCAGAGAGATAATTGCTACTGGGGTGGTTGATCATGCATCTCGATTGTATACCTTTTTAGACTTTGCACCTGATGATGGTTCTAATCCTTTGGTTGTTGATCACACTCCTAGTGTGAACTTTGATTTTGAGGAGAACTTTGGCTACTTGAACTTGGGTATTCTCACATGTGATCTAGTTCTTGAGCCTTGTATTCCTTCTCCTCCATTTACTATTGCATCTGAAGATACTTGCATTGCTACATTCATGGCTTCTTGTGATTCAGTGCAGCAAGATACACATTGTCTTCCAGACATAGCTACTTCAGATGACTACTTGACAGACATTGCAGGTTTGTTCATAGAGTCTCATATTTCAGACTTGGGAGACATTATTCATGACATCCATCTTCTCTTTGATGAAGTTGATTCTTCTTCAATTCTTATGGAGGAACCTTTGGATCCTTTTGTTCATTCTCCACATGATCATTCATCACATTTTGACATGAGTGAGGATACTTTTGAGCAACATTTGGAGGAGGTGCCTTTGTCTTCAAAGGAGATATCTTTGTCTTCAAATTTTGTTCTACATCCATCTCCACTAGGTTCTAGATTTTCATCTTCTACAGTGTGGCCTAGAACACTTGATTTGATGGTGACATCTTTCGACATCAACATGGAGACACTTGAGCAGAGTTTAGAGACTTCATACATTTTCATCATTCTTCCTTCATATTCCTTTCAGAAATGGGAAGACATTCTTCATACACCTTTAGTTTTGTTTCTTCCTAAGGGGAGGAACATTGTTCGACGATCGTGGACCATGTTCTACATTCAGCTTCGAGCTTCAACCATTGGCATAGTTGACTACTTTGGGGAAGGCTACATGGTCTTTCCTATCCTTTCTATTTTGGAGGGGACTTCTTCCTTGCATGGGATTCTTCTTGTGTTGGGAAACTTGTTTTCTTTTGGGGAGGAGTTTTGTCCCACTGGGTTTTCTCCTTTACTCCATTTGTGAGAGAGTATTTTGTACATGGGTACCTAACATGGCCTAGTAGCCGGGACCCATATTTGCATCTTTGCATTCTTTCATCCTTTCACCCACCTAAGCTATGCTTAAGGGGGGGTGTTAGTGTAGGTTTTTTTAATATTATTTTTCCTACACATTATTAAGCATACCTTAGGTTATAGGAGATGTGGTTCATGTGAGGACACGTGGCATAATCCATCGATTACATGTGTTGCTCCCACTCACACTTGGGTGGTTGAGTTTCACACCCTCTTTTGGCCTTATATGCCACCTCACAAAACCACTCATCTGTCTCTTTTTGAGTAGGTTATGCCACCTATTTGGCATTTTCCAAGTAGGCATAACTCCCACCTAATTTGGTTATTTGGGAGTTATTACCCCTCTTGGAATTATTTGCCCATATTCTACTATATATTCTGCACTCACCTCTCCCTCCTAACTAGTTCAGGTCTAGCTCCTATCTAGTCTAGATGAGTTCATATTAACTCAATCAATTCAAGGGAGAGTTGAGGCATATTGTATCATTTAGTGTGTGATATAACATCATTTTGTTATTGCACTATATTCCTGCATTCTATCTCTTGCTGCTCTCGTGTGGAAGGTTTATCTTGGTTTTGTAGGTGATCTTGGGTGCTCGAGTTCATCAATAACTCTTACAGTTGTATGGGCTGCAATTTCTTTGCTTCATGAGATGTATTTTTTTATTCTCTTCTCTTTGGATTTTTAACTACATGTTCTTTTGGTGTTAGAGGCTTTGATCATTTCCTCGACATGACCTTGAATGCTACATGTTCACAAAAACACATAGAACAAAAGTAAGTAATTCATTTTATGAAAATATTGATATCACTGATTGCATTGCATTAAATATGAAACACAACAAAGCATTTTATGAAAGAAGGCAGCGAGCTGTTTGGAATTATCAAACATGTCTATGCTACACAATATTTTTCATACACGATGGAGTTAGATTTATATAGGGTTAGATATTAGAGTAGGGACTTTGAGTGTGTTTGAAGAGTTGGTAAAGTAGCTAGAGGCTGATGCAGTACATGTAGGGATCCACAATGAACTTGTTCAAAGATTTAGGGGAAGGCTCTTAATAGACTTACACACAACTTGATCACTTAACTTACCAAGAAACACCATTTTTGATGTAGAGAGAGGTGGAAACCATTCAATACACCAAATCAATGAGAATCAATCAGATTCCAAAGAAAAATCAGATGTTCAATTGAAAATCCCAACTTCTACCAAGCTTTCCCTTGTAGCATAGGTAACCCAGTTCAAGGGACTTTTCACCAAGATTTTCCAAAACACTTTAAAAACTCAGGGATGATTAATATACCCATTTGCAAGTTATAAAACATAGGTAAACCCAACATCAACTCCTTTGGACCAAAATTGACTTCCAATAGACCCACCTTGGAAAAGGCTATTCAATTGGCCTAATTTACAAAGAGAGTACCTTTTAAACACTAAATCTTCACTCAAAATCCTCAAACAATAGTATTTTATGTGTCAAAACCTCCAATTTCCTGATGTGTTTGCAAGTCCAAGACCTCTAGACCCCTAATACACCAAACCGTCAATTTCAAACAAAATACTTGGGGTTTTAATGAAACTCCTATCTCCTAGACCTGCCAAACCCATACAAAGCACCAAAAACACTTACTAGACCCTACACATGGTGAATAATACATTAAATGGACAATCCTTCCCACATTTTATCAAAACACCACTTGAAGCCCTAATTTTCACCATGAAAAGACCTTGCTACAATCCTATAACATCATCCCAAACACCCAACCTTGAACCCACAACATTCTAAATAGGTTAGGAATGTATTTTATAAGTTAGAGGACCCATTCCACAAGTTACAGTAGGCAGAAAAAGTGTAATGGGTCGAATTACATAATGAAACCCTTCAATCCAAGAACATTGTGAAAGTAGGTAGCAGTAGTAAAAACAATATAAATTTCGCTATACAAAGAGTTAGAACCTCTAAATAGGTGAAAATGAAAGCTAATTAATTAATATACAACATCCACCTAATTTCATATCATCTTAGAGTCCGTACAGGTCGTACAACAACAAGAAAAGTGAGAGAAACTAGTAAATTTCTAGAAAATAACTTTCTTCTTGATAAAAAAAATTGGGTACAAATCAACCAACAAACTCTCCTTTGAGGCATTGAAGGTTATTATACATATTTTGATTTCATTCCAACTCCCTCGAACTCTGCAACTTTTGCATCTTTTGGCAAATTTTCTAACCACATTTAGCCAATTTTCAAGCTATGACACAACTGAACTCCCATAGCTCCAAATACATTATAAAATGGTCTAATTGACCTTACTAAGCACAATATCCTCAACATTAAGTAAAATCCTTGCATTGGACCATGCTCACTAAAGATGACCTTTTTGAAAAAATTGATCCTACAAGGTGCTCCTGCACTAGAGGCCTGGAATGTTGATTTTGAATAAACCTTCCTTGTTTCAAGAATAGAAAGGCCTAAAGCAAGGGTTTAGTGTTTAGATGCATTAGAGAGGGTTCCAGTGACTAAGATATGATAAGATATGATAATATATGAACAATTTTCTCTGTTGTGAATGCTACAAGGAAGTGACTGTGAATTGGTCAGTTCAACATTGAATTGAGGTTTTTGAGATTGAAGATTGTTTGAAACTGATCTAATTATGATTGTTGAAGGTTTTGTCTCCCTGCTCTGCATCACTAACCTAAGGTATAATTTGTTTCCACCTAAATGAAAACTAGAGAATCTTGTGTTTATTGTTCTCAAAACCAAATTTTTGATTGTCAATGAAGTCATGAAGAATATGAATTCAAAGAAGGGTTTGTGAAGCTATATCTTATAATTATTCACTATTTCTTTGGCAATGAGGTAACTTAGAAAGACAATAAGCATTCTCAATTGCAAAAAATTTCCCATTTTATTATTTGTTAGAAAGGTAAATGGTATGAATGAATGGAAAATTGCATGAACAACTATGTCAACTCACTTGAATTTATCTAAGCACATGTGATGAAGGTGATTTTTTTATCGAACAAAAAAAAAAATAGACACTTGCATTAACATTGATGAAAGCTATTAGGTTTTCAAAATTAGATGAAAATATATTTTTTCCAAATTAGTTGAAAAAAAATGAAATAGAGTGAATTCCACTAGCCATGTTGGAAATGGACTACTATAAGCAATGCAAATAGAATTCATAAGTAAATGTCATGTTTTTCATTTTTTTGTTCTTCAAACTCATAAAAATTGAACTTTTTAATGCAAATCCCATATAATTCAATGTTGAATTCTATGTCCAATTGTTATGATTAATAAAATCATTAAATAAATTTAGTTTATATTGTCAAAAGAAAACAAATATACTAAAAATAGACATTTCAATATTACCAAAATGAATATATGATCTCAGATAATGTAAAATGATGTAGAAACTTCAAAATGTCTTCTTCGACATTGTCTACCATGCAGATTGGTACAATATGAATTTAATTGCATAAAAAAAGGTGTTTCTGACTCAAATAAAGCACTAAACCGAACAAATACAGGAGAATGCGGGTCTGAATCACGGGGTCAACCCTTATTTTACCGTTTCAAGGTAAAACACATTTGGTGCTCACCAAATTTGGAGAGTGCCAAATTTGGCGAGCACCAAACATGTTGTTTTGAAAAGGAGAGACTTGAGAGAGAAAAAGTGGGAGAGAAATAGAGGGAGTAAGAGAGACAGAGGGAGTGGGGGAGAGAGAGAGAGAGGGGGGGTAGGAGGGAGAGACTTGAGAGAGAGAGAGGGGGAGGGAGAGGGGGTGGGAGGGAGAAACCTAAGAGAGAGAGAGAGGGAGAAAGGGTGTGAGAGGGAGACACTTGAAAGAGAAGGAGAGGGAGTCGAAGTGGGAGAGAGAAGGTGGGAAGGAGAGACCTAAGAGAGTAAGGTGGGAGGTAAGTGAGGCCTGACAGAGAGGGATTGTGAGAGAGGTCATTGGAGTGACATAGATTAGTCTAGGTAGCATGGGAGGGAGTGAGACCCGAGAGAGAGAGAGACTTGAGAAGGAAATAATTTATTCAATTATGGTGGGGGTGAAGGGGGAGAGAGAGGGAGTGGGAACCTTAAACCGTAAACCCTATACCATTAGCCCTTAAACCCTAATCCCTCAACCCCCATACCCTCTTAATCCTTCAGCCCTCAACCCTTAAACCCTAATCCCTCAACCCCTATACCCTCTTAATCCCTCAATAGTCAACCCTTAACCCTTAAACCCTAATCCATCAACCCCCATACCCTCTTAATCCATTAGCCCTCAACCCTCAACCCTTAAACCTTAATCCCTCAACCCCTATACCCTCTTAATCCCTCAACCCTCAACCCTTATCCCTTAAACCCTAATCCCTCAACCCCCATACCCTCTTTATCCCTCAACCCTCAACCCTTAAACCCTAATCCCTCAACCCCTATACCCTCTTAATCCCTCAACCCTTAACCCTTAAACCCTAATCCCTCAACCCACATACCCTCTAAATCCCTCAACCCTCAACCCTTAAACCCTAATCCCTCAACCCCTATACAATATTAATCCCTCAACCCTCAACCCTTAACCCTTAAACCCTAATCCCTCAACCCCTATACCCTCTCAACCCTCAACCCTTAACCCTTAAACCCTAATCCCTCAACCCTCATACCCTCTTAATCCCTTAGCCCTCAACACTCAACCCTTGAACCCTAATCCCTAAACCCCTATACCGTCTAAATCCCTCAACCCTCAACCCTTAACTCTTAAACCCTAATCCATCAACCCCCATACCCTCATAATCTCACAACTCCTATACCCTCTTAATCCCTCAAACCTCAACCCTCAACCCTCAATCCTTAACCCTTAAACCCTAATCCCTCAACCCCCATACCCTCTTAATCCCTCAACCCTCAATCCTTAAACCTTAATCCCTCAACCCCTATACCATATTAATGCCTCAACCCCTCTACCCTCTACCCTTAAACCCTAATCCCTCAACCTCTATACCATCTTAATCACTCAACCCCTCTGCTCTCTACCCCTAAACCCTAATCCCTCAACCCTCAACCCTCAACCCTCAAGCCCTAATCCCTCAACCCTTATACCCTCTTAATGCATCAACCCTAAACCCTTAACCCTTATACCATAATCCCTCAACCCCCATACCCTCTTAATCCCTCAACACTCAACCCTCAACCCTTAACCCCTAATCCCTAAACCCTCTAATTGAGAGAGAGGGAGAGGTAGTGGGAGGGACATACTTGAGAGAGAGGGAGAGGGAGAGAGAGAGATGGAGGGAGAGGGTGTAGGAGGGGGAGAATTGACAAAGAGAGAGGAAGATGGGGTAGGAAGTAGATAATTTGAGAGAGAGAAAGAGGGAGATAAGGTGGGAAGGAGATAATTGAGAGAGAGGGAGAGATAAAAAGTGGGAGAGAGATAGATGGAGAGAGAGAGAGGGAGAGAGACAAAGTGGGAGAGAGATAGAGGGAGTGAGAGAGAGAGGGAGAGACATAGAGAGAGAGAGGGGGTGGGAGGGAGAAACCTAAGAGAGAGAGAGAGGGAGAGAGGTTGGGAGGGAGACACCCGAGAGAGAAGGAGAGGC